>JANHQD010002662.1:0-14286 GCA_024721195.1 Marasmius sp. AFHP31
ATCAAACGGTGGATTGAGGCTATACAGAGCCTGGAAACCGTCAGGGACTTGTCTCAACTCAACTTACGAGCCATTCCTGCATGCCTGGCTGCACCACAGCCCGAGGTCGAACTTCGGATTGATGACCCAGTCCTGACATCTGAGGAGCAGCCGCCCGCCGTCAGGCCACAAAGAGACCCTTTCGTCGGAAAAACCGAGCTGGCTTTACATCTTTTTCGAATGCTATTAATCCAAACAATCAGTGGCATGCTAGTCATAGTATGTCATATAACAGTAACACTCGAAAAGGGTGTGTAGCTTGGTTTTCCCTCAGTTCTTAACAAGACGCTGACGCATCTGTTCGTTGCTTCCCTTTTCAACTGATTCTTCGGCGCAATCAATCTTCACACTCTCGACCGGACCCCCAACACTCCCTCCGCCGATTGGCAAACCCTTTCCGATCTTGTTGTGCTCACAAATCACTCGGCTCCCCCCGATTCTCAATTTTCAGGACAACTTTAAACCCATCGGGTTACGGTCGGCGCCCCTACGATGTGCATCCTGCGTCACACGGAGACGGGGCCGTTGTACAACCTGATTGAGGTCATGGTTTTTCGTCACTTTGGATTGAGATTTGTGATTGTAATACTCTCACAAAAGGCGGAAAGATCTATGTAGGTTATACCCCTCATACCGTTCAATAAAGCGGAAGCCGCATGTTAGGAGATGGCACTAGATACAAGATAATTCTCTTTTACTATATCTTGACCTCTACGATGCAATATACATATCTTTGCAAGCAAGGTAGATACATGTAATCGACATTTGATGTTGCAATATGATGTCAGGGACGCCCCGTATCCGGACTCGTGGGAGATGGATAGATATTTAGGACCCTTGTGGACCCATAGGCTATAGCCTGTAATCATACAGTGCATCGAGCATGAGATATGGCGACGTTGTTGGTGTTCTTTAGAATTATGCGAAGCTGGAGGATGGGATGATTGAATGCGAGCCTGACAAACAGGATAACCGTCACTGCATAGACGAATTGGCCGCAGGATCTCTCGACCAGAGTTTCAAGGTCCTCCTTCGAAGGCCAGGGCACTGGAAACTGGACTTGGTCATACTCCTGGCTGGTGGTGATCTCCTGAAAGCAATGCAGGTAATACTGTCTGATGTCGTTGCGGGCCTTGAGTGAATTATCCAGAACGATCATCTTCGAGAGTCGGAACAGAGGATCCTTAGAAAAGGCTGCCCGAATCCACAACTCCGGACGACTGCTGATTAAGAATCGTAATGGAAAGTGTGGTAATTGTTGGAAGGCAGATTGGATAATCGAGAGGATGCGCAGCTGAGTTTTCTCGTCCCCGCATTCGTCTAACCCGTCGATGATGACAACGTTGGGGACCGGTGACACACATGCAAGGTCATTCATAAAGCCCCAAAGGCCTCCTGGCCAGTCCCAAGTCGGTGCGGGATCGAGGATAAGCTCGCGAAATTGGTGCTCCAGGCTGGCGTCTCGAATCATCGGATTGGTTATGACCCGTTCTTCAATGACACTTCTCATGACTTCCGTACTCGAAGCAAGATCATGCGCAATAGTGAGCCAGAGGGCGGAGGGATTGTTACGATTTGGGTCGGATCGAAAAAAGAAGAATGAGGATACGAGGACGCCTGCTTTTCGCAGTCTTCGGCGACGGACACAGCTATCGCGGATTTTCCAACGCCGGCTGCGCCAGAGAGCCAGCAGATGAGACGGCCTTCTTCTCCGCTCGACCTCCAGTCATGATTCTCTCTGATCGCTTCTACACATGTTCCCGGGAGACAGTTTCCTCGTTCAAACTTTTGCTCAGCATTGTGTGATGCTCCAACGCCAATGATTGGGTTCCAGAGGCTGGGATACGCTGTAAAAACCCGTTGAGCGACGTGAAGCAAAGGGAACAGCGAGTGACTCACGCGCAGAAATGGTCTCGTTGAAGATGTTGATCAGATCTGCATTATTCTGATTCACCGCTCCTCCGGTCACCTGGCCGATCTGCCCCCCGTTATTGACGTTCTGGTATCCCTGATAGTTGACGTTCTGGTCTCTGCCATGGCTGATGTTCTGGTACGCTCGATTATCACAGGTGTGGTATGTACCCCAATGAGAGTGGGTAGACATCATCCTCGACGGGTAGTGAGCCGTGTTGGAGAACGAATGTCCCCCCAAGATGGTTGAACGAACATCAATTGAGCTGAGTGAGAGTGGGGGAGGTGAGAAAACTTCTTGATACCGTGAGATGGGAAGTGCTGTGGTGTATCGTGGTGTATTGAGAACGTGTTGATGTCGCCCAAACATGGCTGCCACAATGCCGGTAGAGGTGGGCGTCTAGCCATAGTTGATTGCTGCTGTCTGGCTAGGATGAAGACGCGCCAGCGAGCGTATTTAGATTGAGTCTTGATTACACTTGTCGCTTCTTGAACGGGTCGCCGGTGGAGGTTCGAGCGAAAGTGTGTAACTTCGACGTAAGCGCGTCGGCGCGAAGTTTGCTTACACCACAACAAAGAAGACGGCCTGGACGGACGGATCGGAGCGCCGAGCTCCGCCAACTATTCAACGCAAATTGCTTTATGTTCCAACCTCATTCTAAACTTCATCTCTCCGACCACTGTGGTGAATCGTGATACTCTGTAGAGTCTGGGGGCAAGAAATGGGCCAGAATGGGATGAATTTAGGGTACGTTCAGACGATTGGTTTTTTGTCATGACCATTTACTGACCCAGTCTTTAGTTTGATTCTAAGTACCGTACCGTACCATCCTGAGGGTCTAACGCCTAACTCGGGTTTATGCATCCACAATACTACCTCCACCATGCCTTCTTTCGCACGGTGACTCATGCGAGCTCCGAAAAAATGCATAACGCAGAATTTGCGTTAAGGTTGCTCTAGCCGGTCATCACAGCGAAGGGATTTATGGGGAGGAATATAGAATCAAAAGGAGCAAAGATCAGGTTGGCGGGATACCCGCCATGATTCAACCGCGTAGGTTCGTTCATTTCTTCTCTCTCAGGCTGGTCGGACGTTTTTGATACTAGATTGTTATCACACAGCCAGCTTACTATATGTGCAAGGTTTTGACAGGTCGGCATGCCACCTACATTCACTCAAGATATCAAATTACCGGTGTAGGTTGATCTGTTGTACAGCAAAAACGATACCTCACCTCGGCGCTCCTTAAAAGTTGTATCACTTCACCTCCCACATCACCCCTCAACGCCCCACGATGGAAGAAAAGTTGGCTGACGACACCCTGGTTGTCCTACACCAAGACACTGAACTTGACGTTGACTCCAAACTAGAAGAACACCATCTCGGAGTATGGCGGATGTTCATCGAAAAGGATGCGAAATCTCAATTGACCGAAACGAGGATGAAAACTTTGAAGAGCCGGGATCAGAACGCTACGTGGAGGGTCCTACGACGATTCTTCCGAGATATCATCCCTATCGCTGCTGGCCCGGTGGCTTTCAGTGTTTTGGGACATGTCGTCAGTGGGATTGTACCCGTGGTGGAGGGGGTTTTGGACAGTCGAATCCTTCGCGTTGTGAGTGCGGTGCTTTCTTCTTCAATTGGTCGACGTGCTCGCCTGATAAATGGTCTGCTAGTTCGAAGATGCCACCACCGATCGATATCTGGATACGAGGACTCTCGTTTTGGCGGTCGTCTGTCGATTTGTTATGGGGAGAGTAGCTACGTTTGTTGTGGATTGTTGGTGCGTATCGCTTTATCCTTTCTTGGAATTCACAATCCCTGAACTCGATGTTCTCATACACAGTCATGCTGGGAGTGAAGCGCTCAATGCGCGTGTGGGGAACTACTTTGATGGGATTATGTTTGCTGGTAAGTAAGCCCATATTTGCTGAATGATTCCGATGGTTACTTCTATACGGTGTGCTTGCAGGGAAACTCCGTATGGATCTGCCAACCGCTCTCCAAGGTGAGCACCCCACTAACTTCGAAATTTACAGTCCGACCTAAAACGTGACATCAAGACAAAAGAGATTATACTCTCCAGCGTAGCGGTGGAGACGAGGTAGTCAGGAGTACGCTAGAGATCGTCACGGAGTTCGTTCAAATTGCTGGTCGCGTCGGGTTCCTGTCACTAGGAGTTAGAGGGCTTGGTTCTACGACGACCACCAACAGTCCTAGACTGGGGCTGGGGATGACATTCTCTGTTCTGTGTCTTGTACGACCGTTATCGATCGTGTTGCCTGCACTCTTACCGGACTATGCTCGACGGGTGTATGGATCAGTTTTTGGTCGTGGGACGGGGAGGTGGATTATGGCTACACGTATGTCGTTCACGCGTTGCGCGCCTGGCTCAAAATTGTACTGACTGTCCATATTTAGCACGTGTGATAGAGACGGCGAACGAGGACCTTCATCAATTTATTTCGTGGACAGGAATCATCGAGAAAGAGTACAGGATGGATGTTATTAGTGGAAATCTGGTTGAATATGTTATCAATCGTGAGTCCGGGTCTTTGTTGCCTCCCTGCCTCAGCTTTACTTACCCCCACTCTGATTACATCCAGAGCGAGCAAAGTCGGCAAGAGCAGTTGAAGATATTCCGAAAGATTTACCTGAGAATATGTTCATGAAACAAGACCCAGGTTCAGGTGCAGGACGGGCCGAAAACCTTCGACTGATCACAGAGGCGTTGATCCAGGATTGTATCAATCATCTACCAATGGTAAGTGACTGGTTATTCGCGTTGAGTCTGCCGATCTGACCTCTGATTACCGCTATGTGCAGGTTTACTACACCTTCCGCGTCATGCGAAACCCCTCGGAGATTAGTCTTGCGACTATTGCGACTCTGCAGACATCGATGCGGAGGATCCACGGCACCTGCTATAGTGTCTTCAGGCGCTACTCGGATCTGCAAAGGGCGGCGATGGAGTTGAGAGGGGTTTATGACCTTGAGGTGGTAAACAACATTGTGAAAGATGAAGGACAACTTTCGTTCCCCGGGGAGGAAAGCTCGGAGAAGGGAGTGACTGTGGAGTTGAGGTATGTCCCTCTTACTACCATGTCTTGGTCCCGAATCCTGATGCAACTTGCACTCAACCCATGAAGGAACGTCACCTTCCGCTACCCGGGAAGCCAAAACATTACCAGTGCCCTCGACGATGTGTCGTTCAAGATTGGAGCCGGCGACTTGACTGTCGTGGTCGGAGCGAACGGCAGTGGCAAATCGACTTTGGTTAACTTACTCTCGCGTTTGTATGATACGACATCTGGACAGGTGCTCTTGGATGGTGCCGATATCAAGGATTACAAGCTCAACGATATTCGGGAGAGCATCGCCATCTTGACTCAGGACCATAAGCTCTTCCCCGGGCTGTCACTAAAAGAGAATATCGGTCTTGGAGATGTTGAATGTTTGGAGGACGAGACTGAGGGGCGGATTCTAGAAGCGGTGACGAAGGGAGGTGCGGACAGTGTGATTGGGAAGCTTGAAAAAGGGGTGGATACGGTCCTGGACTCGAGAGTTGTGAGGTATTCGGAAATGTTGGACGAGGAAGATGAAACGGATCCATTGGCGATCAAGTTCAAGCAGCTGCAGAAGACGTCGAATGTATCGGGTGAGTTTATCTGTATCTTGCGCTCGACCAACCCTGTTGACCCATCGGTAGGCGGAGAGCGGCAGAGGCTCGTTGCGTGAGTGCCCCTCCCACTCTCGAAGCGTGCTTACTCTTGTGGTTCTGATACCTGCTCCCTTAATTCTAGCTCTCGCGCGTTTATGCGGATCCAATCGAACAAGATCAAGTTCGTCGCTGTCGACGAACCCACATCGGCTTTGGATCCAGAGGGCGAGCTAGCGCTTTTCACTCGACTTCGGGAAGCCCGAAAAGGGAAGACGATGATCTTCATCACCCATCGGTTCGGACCTCTAACAAAACATGCTGATAATATCATGTGAGTGTAGCCATCAACACCAAGTATTTGTTGACTGATTCCAATTTCTGGTCGTCAGCTGCATGAAAGACGGGAAGATCGTCGAATTTGGGAATCACGCGGCGTTGATGGAGTTGAACGGCGAGTATTGCAAGATGTACAATATTCAAGCCAATCCATACCAGCCATGAGCCTGGATATGGTTTTCGAGGCGTCGATGGGAAGGGGTCTTGAATAGAGTACATAGAACCAGGAGCCTACGAATTCGGTTGAGATGGAGTGACTCAACATCAGTCTATGAAGGACTGAGACCTTGCGGAAAATAAACGACGTTCCTCTTCACTTCGACGGCGTTGAACCAGACTGCTTTCAGTGGAGAATCGGGATGTGGGCATGAGGCACATGTGGGAAAATTCAAGAGAATCGGAACCGAATCGGAACGTCCGGTCCGCAAGTAGCCGTTTTGGCAGCCTGTGATCGGAAACCTTGACCATTGACAACGTTCACTTTACACTACGGATACCAGAGCGTGCAAGAAAACAAGGATTTAGAATTTGTGTCTCGGTTCTGTCGCGTACAGAGCCTCTCTAGGTCATGACCCGGACACGAAGTGACTGGTGACGGAGGACAACGACGGGTGTGGTTATAGGACAACTATTGGGAGTTGTTCATCAAGTGCGTGGATTGTGTGGCATCTCGTTCTCTTTTGCTAAGCAATCAAGAAACAGTCCAGCTCCACGTCCGACTCCAGCACCTACCAGTTACTTTAGGCCTCGTTGGACATTGATAATTCCCGCACAACAAAAACATTCTATAAATCTGGAGTCTCGCACGTAGCACCAACGCGTTGTCCCGTCCCCTTTGGCAAGGGCAATACAATCTTTCAATTCGACTTTAACCCTGCTTGCCGGCGTCTACTAAGTACAAGCCCCAAAAGATCCGACCAACTCAAAAGGTTCTGAAGGGTGGGACAAGGGGCGCTCAGTACTTGGCAGTTGCGGTAATATAACGAATGAATGAATTATTGGAGGTGAGCAAGCTCCGTCAAATCTTTGATTTCATCTAGACGCTCAATCATCCTAATTCTCATAGGATATATCAGTATGGCGGTATCGGGTCGCCGTGAGCGGTATTCGGCGCCTTGACTCACATTCACAATCGGAACCCGCGGTACTGCGGTATGATCTACAGCAAAACTCGAATCGGCGGGAGCCCATCATATATATACTTAGACTCAAAAATACCGTTTGACTCTTACCTCCATGGCCACCAGGCTCCCGATGATCCCAAATGGAAAGGCAGTGGCCTTGCGACAAGACGCTGCGCAAGATGTTGATTCCAAGCTCGACGAGTTTCACCTTGGAGTACACCGAATGTTCATTGAAAAAGACAAGAAATCTCGAGGCACTTTGCAAGGGTTGAGTAGGTTCGGAATGATGTCGGGGAAGCAGGCGACATGGAGCAAGACGTGGGCAGTCCTGAAAAGACTGTTTAAGGAAATACTCCCCATCGCGGCAGGCCCGATTGTATTCAGCGTTGTGGGACATGTGGTGAGTGGGATCATGCCAGTTGCAGAAGGCGCGCTGGAGAGCCGGATTCTTCGAGTTGTGAGTCTTCACATCATCTAACGTGTACACGAGACAAGGCTATTGATGTTCATGTGCATGGGTAGTTCGAAAATGCGATCATGGAGCGTGCATTGGACTGGAGAGCTTTTGCTTTCGCCGTTATTCCTCGACTTGTCATGCAGAGAGTCAATGTGGAAGTGATACGTTGGTGGTGCGTGGTCTTTTGCCTTTGCCACCTCAGTCAGCTCACTTTGAGGCATCGATGTTCACTTAGTAACAAGGGCAGCAATAAGGTACAGGCACGTGCGAGTAATTATTTCGATGGGATCATGTTCGCTGGTAGCTCCATCCCTCCTATTGACATGGACAAAGCTCATTGTTTTTCGTAGGGAAGCTACGGATGGATCTACCGACTGCTCTTCAAGGTACTTGACAACGTCCTTGGATATCTAAACCCATCACTAAAGCTTTACCAGACAAAAGAGTTACCAGGGGCTACCATGTCGGACATTATACTATCTCGAGTGCATTCTCCATTATTCAGCAGCTCGTGCAGGTTGTGGGTAGTGTCAGTTTTGTATCCTCCGTCGCTCGTGGAGGATCAGCGAGCTATAATCCGGGAATCATATTCTCTGCCCTGTGCCTCTTCCGACCCGTATGTCACTCCTTACCTGCGTTCCTCCCTTGGGCTTTGAGTTTTAGTGGCCAAAATTGGATATTCTCAACGCGTGCGTGCTTGCTCTTGTACATCCTCAGCCCAGCTGATAATTTTCTGTCTGGGGAACCAGCGCGAGTGATAGAAGCGGCACATAAGGACCTTCAACGCAATCGAGCCTTGACAGGACTGGTCTCGAACACGTACAGGATGGATATCATCAGCGGAAACCTGGTCGAACGCATTATCGAACGTAAGCATAGAGAAAACGTGGACAACGACGCGCGCTGATCCTTTGGTGTTATCTCCAGAACGCAACATGTCTGCCAGGGTCCTGGAGGATGTTGATCAGAGAGCCCCAGAACAGATCTTCGCAGAGCAAGAGCCAGAGTCCCACGTCCGACCGGCCATCCTCGGCATGGTCGATGGTTTCCTTGAATACCTACCCATGGTCTGGCTGGTCCCATTCTTCTTGTCGTTTCTTGGTGGCTGACGATCAAACACATCACTTTATTGTAGATTTACTACATCGTTCATATCACACATAATCCTTCGGAGATCAGTCTAACGAACATCACGACGCTCCAGACCTCTATGCGGAGCCTCCGAAGTACCTACTCACATGTCACCTACAGTCTCTCGCAATTGAGGGAGGGAGGGGCGCAGCTCCAGACACTTTATGACCTCGAGACGATTCCTAACATTGTCAAGGATGAAGGTCAACTTTCTTACCCCAGAGAAAAAAGCTCGGGAGAGGGCATGTCTTTGGAACTGAGGTATATCTGGTTCGACCGATGATCGCGGTGCGTGCAACTAACCCGAGCCTACAAATTTTCAGGAATGTCACCTTCAACTATCCCGGAAGCCAGAACATCTCCAGCGCTCTCGACGATGTTTCGTTCAGGATTGGTGCCGGAAATTTGACCGTAATTGTTGGAGCGAACGGGAGTGGGAAATCAACTTTGGTCAACGTCCTCTCCCGGTTGTATGATACATCCTCGGGACAGGTGCTCGTGGATGGCGTAGACATCAAAGAATATAAGCTGTCCGATATCCGACAGTCTATCGCGATTTTGACTCAGGACCATCGGCTGTTTGCGGGTCTTTCATTGAAGGAGAATATCGGTCTTGGGGATATCGACTGCTTGGAGAACGAGACTGAGGGACGGATTGTGGAGGCGGTGAGAAAGGGAGGTGCGGAGCGTGTGATCGCGAAGCTTGAACGGGGCGTTGATACAGTGTTGGACTCGAACGTTGTTAGGTATGGACAACTGGTCGATCCGGAGGATGAGACCAATCCTCTGGCGATCAAATTGAAGCAGCTTCAGAAGGCGTCAAGTGTATCAGGTGCGTTTGTTGTTTCTGATAATCCACACTCGATTGAATCTTTGACTCACGGTCGGATTTCATATGTAGGAGGAGAGAGACAGAGGCTTGTCGCGTAAGTGTCACTTCCAGCCTCCGAACCGCAATGTTTGGACTCTGATCTCTAACCTCTAGCTCCCGGACGTTCATGAGAATCCAATCTGACAAGATCAAATTTGTTGCTGTCGATGAACCCACATCCGCGCTGGACCCAGAAGGCGAGCTGGCACTCTTCACCCGACTCCGGGAAGCACGAAAAGGGAAGACGATGCTATTCATTACCCATCGGTTTGGACCGCTCACGAAACATGCTGATCAAATTATGTGAGTGGTACTCCTGTCGCCGATTCTCAGTCTCTGACTTGGTTCTAGTTGCATGAAAGAAGGAAAGATCGTTGAGTTTGGGACCCATGCGTCGCTGATGGAGTTGGACGGGGAGTATTGTCGGATGTACAATATTCAGGCCAACGCATTTCAATCTTGAGTCTGAGGCAGAATTTAGAGGGATTGGTGGGAATAGTGCGGGCGAGAAAGTCGAATAGAAGGTCAAATTGTAGGATAGTATAGCACCATTAAAGGTACCACAACAGCCTGAATGTCTGACAATCACCAGGTTCTGAGTATCAATGTCGTATCAGAGTTCTGAAGAAAACGAACGACATACTCTGTCCTCCGGGTTTTAAGGATACCACCAGTCCTGCGTCCCGTGTCGACTCCCAAAAGCTCTCAGAGATGGCCAGCGGCGGACCGCGCGGGCCGCAATTTTCTTTGCCTGCCGTAACCTTCTCCCAAACTCGGAGGCCATCGGCGCTCGGCGAAGTCAAACCTTTCTCCTTGTCCTCTCACTAACCCCGCTACATACCAAGTCCGCGAATTCTTCGCAATGGATAGTCCACGAGCCCTCATAGGTTCTTCAAGTTTTTATTTAAGTTCAATGGGATCTCATCTCACGAGCATGACGGGCTGGTGAAGCTTGAAGCTTGGAGGTTTAAGCTCAAGGGTTCTTGAACATGGCTTCGCGAGGGCGGGTTTTGAGCGTCTTGAATCCAAAGGTATGTGGTAATTGCCTGGTCTTTTATTTTCGGATCTCATTGATTTTCGATTAATTTTCGCAGCGTCACCCTCAGAAACGAGAATAGTATCTATGAACCCAGTTTACAAGACCCTGAAGGCCGATGATCGATGACCATTCGGGAGTGATGCTTGAACACCATATATCGTTTGGGGATCGCAAGGATGATTTCAGCCCAAGACTATACTACCGCCCCCAGTTCCTTTCAATCAAACACTTCTATGTCCTCCAGGTCAAATAACCTCAATCTTTCGAATCAACACCATCTCCGCCTCCGAACCCATGTTTTACCATTCCAATAGCTCGGTGGTTGTCGCCGCATGTCACCTGAGGGCGGGAGAACTTGGGGTGGATGAGCGCTTGTACTAGCCCATTACTGCACACCATACCTTGATTCCATTTGATTCTCAAATCCCCGAGTCCCGTCAGTGACTAGTAAACGCTGTGAATGCCGTTTAAATGAAGAGCGCCGACTAGCCATACCCGGCCCATACCTGTCGGATCTCAGGCCTTAGGACTGCGGCTTGATTTACGATAAAATTCGAGTCAGCGCCGGGATCCCATCATATATATACTCTCAAACTCCCCATTCGACCTTCACCTCGATTGCCCTCCCGATGATGTCAGAAGAGAAGCCAGTCGTCCTACGACGAGACGCTGTCCAGGATGTTGACTCGAAGCTCGACGAGTTTCACCTCGGAGTGCACCGAATGTTCATTGAAAAAGACAAGAAATCTCGGGGCACTTTGCATGGGATGGGTAGGTTCGACTTCGGAATGATGTCGGGGAAGCAGGCGACATGGAGCAAGACGTGGGCAGTCCTGAAAAGACTGTTCAAGGAAATACTCCCCATCGCGGCAGGCCCGATTGTATTCAGCGTTGTGGGACATGTGGTGAGTGGGATCATGCCAGTTGCAGAGGGAGTGTTGGAGAGCCGGATCCTTCGAGTTGTGAGTGTTCTCTACTATCGAATATAGCGCACGAAGATACTTACGTTCATGTGCATGGGCGTAGCTTGAGAATGCCATCACCGATCGTTCCTTGGATTGGAGAGCTTTCGCTTTTGCTGTGATCCCTAGACTCGTCATACAGAGAGTCAATACAGAAGTGAAGCAATGGTGGTGCGTGTCCCTTGTCTTTTCTACCTCAGTCAGCTTACTCTGAGGTACATACTTTGACATATGTAGTCGCAATGATAGCAACAAGCTACACGTGCGTGTGAAGGATTACTTCGACGGGATTATGTTTGCAGGTGGGTGTATTCTTCTTACTGAAATGGACGCTGCTCATTGAGTACTCTAGGGAGGCTACGAATGGACTTACCGACTGCTCTTCAAGGTGTGCGACATGCAGCCCAGATAGCCGAGCCCACTACTAAAACCCTATCAGACAAACGAGCTATCAGAAATCACCACATTGGATACCGTACTATCACAAGTGCATTCTCCATCGTGTCGCAGGTCGTTCACATTGTCGGAAGTGTCGGCTTTGTGTCCTCCGTAGCTCGTAGAGGATCGGCGAGCTATAACCCAGGGATCATGTTCTCCGCTCTGTGCCTCTTACGACCCGTGTATCACTCCTTGTCTGCGATCCTCCCCCAGACTTTCAAGTTTGGTGGTCGCAATTGGATATTTTCAACGCGTGCGTGGTTGTTAATACTTGTTGCGTAGCCCATCTCAGACCCGTTGACAATCTTGCGTCTGGGAAGATAGCGCGAGTTGTAGAAAGAGACTATGCGGATCTTCAGCGAAACCAAGCCTTGTCTGGACTCGTGCAGAATACATACAGGATGGATATTATCAGTGGAAACCTAGTTGAGCACATTATTGACCGTAAGTTGTTGGAAATCTGCAACGGCGTGTACTAATCCTCGAGATGGTGCTATTCGCAGAACGCAACGCGTCTTTGATGGCACTGGAGGATCTCAATTATAGGTTGCCTGAGCAGATCTTTGCAGAACGAGAGGGGGTATCTCACGTTCGACCAGCCATCCTCGAGATGCTCACCGGTCTTCTCGAATATATACCCATGGTCTGGTCTAATTTTACTGAGCATCTGTCCTGCTGGCTGACCACATTTTAGATTTACTACACCGTTCATCTCTCACGCCACCCTTCGGAAATCAGTCTCACGAACATAACAACCCTCCAGGCGTCTATGCATAGTCTTCGAAGTACTTATCGATCCGTGACTAGCAGCTTCTCACGTTTGAAGCAGTATGGGGCACAGCTTCAGATGCTTTTTGACCTGGAGACGACTCATAATATCGTCAAGGACGAAGGTCAACTTTCCTATCCCGGAGAGAAAAGCTCAGAAGAGGGAATATCCTTGGAGCTGAGGTATGTCCGGCTCAAAACATTATCTCGTCGTATGCAGCTAACTCAGAAGTGCGAACGCGAAGGAATGTCACCTTCAACTACCCCGGCAGCCAAAACATCTCCACTGCTCTTGACGACGTATCGTTCAAGATAGGTGCCGGAGACTTGACCGTGATCGTCGGAGCAAACGGGAGTGGCAAATCGACTTTGGTCAACGTTCTTTCCCGGTTGTATGATACTACCTCGGGACAAGTGCTTATTGATGGCGTTGACATCAAGGACTACAAGTTATCTGATATTCGGCAATCCATTGCGATCTTGACACAGGATCATCGCCTGTTTCCTGGACTCTCGTTAAGAGAGAACATCGGCTTTGGGGACGTCGATTGTTTAGAGAACGATACCGAGGTGCGGATTGCAGAAGCGGTGAGATTGGGGGGTGCGGAGCGTGTGGTTGGGAAACTCGAGGAAGGGGTTGATACAGTGCTGAATTCAATGGTTACCAGGCAGGTAAGTCTGTTAGATGAGGATGATGAGACGAATCCACTTGTGTTCAAGTTGAAGCAGCTGCAGAAGGCGTCAACTGTCTCGGGTGCGCTCCTTATTCCCAGCACTTCCCTCTAGGTTTGTCCTTTCTGACCCGTGGCCGAAACTTGTAGGTGGAGAGAGACAGAGGCTTGTCGCGTATGTGTAACTTCCTATCCTCAAACCACTATGCTCTAAAAACTTTTGATTCTGATTCTCTTCGCTTTCAGCTCTCGGACTTTCATGAGAATGCAATCCAACAGGATCAGATTTGTCGCCATGGACGAGCCTACATCTGCATTGGACCCAGAAGGCGAGCTAGCGCTTTTCACCCGACTTCGAGAAGCACGGAAAGGAAAGACCATGTTGTTCATCACGGCACCAGCGAAAGCATGAGGACCTGGCCATGGACTGATCACCGCCGCCAGCTTAAGTCAGCAAGCTCTAGCCTGGTTGCGCCTGACGGCCCCCTGATGGTGTTTAACGACCTGACCTGCATGTTTCAGACTGGTAATAGATGGTTAGACTTCATTCAAATGACAATAAATTAGCATGTACAATCAGCATGACCGGAGTTGAACAGCCCTTGGTCAGGTCAAAAGTCACTGATCAGGTCTCATCAGGATTATGTTCACTCACCCGACCTCATTAGGCTCAATGCGATTACAACAATGCCAACAATTGGGACGCAAAATTACAGTAAAAATGTAAAAAAGGTTTGATTATTCATATCTATCTACTACACGTGGCAATCTGCTACTCTACTAGTACACCTACCACGTCGCAACTGAACAAGAGACATGTGTTTTTTCTCCCGACGCGCCATATCATGTGTACTCGCATTGCACCTCCCTATGACCT
>JANHQD010002664.1:0-12054 GCA_024721195.1 Marasmius sp. AFHP31
AAGCTATTACAGACACTCTTTTGGAGACGTTCGGACTCGACCATGTCCGCAATACGCTGGTTGGAGATGCTGCTATCAGAGGTGTTTCGGGCGGTGAGAAGAAGAGGGTTTCAATATGTGAAGTGCTCGCTACGAGGGCGAGGGTGTGGCTTCTTGGGACAAGTACGTGTCTTTGATGTTCCAGTGATGGATTTCTCATTGGATTGGTTCGATTACTCCATTAGCTCTACGAGAGGATTGGATGCTTCGACTCCTCGAGTTCGTACAGGCCCCCCGGACGATCACAGACGTAACTCGAATGACGTCCATCGTTTCTTTGTACCAAGCCGGGGAGCCGCTTTACAGTTTGTTCGATAAGGTAAGAGGCTTTACCCTTTCGAAATGAGTCCCTCGCCTCTGATTTTGATCCATACTTGCAGGTCTGCGTCGTATACGAAGGCCGACTAGCCTACTTTGGTCCCACATCCGAGGCCCGTTCCTACTTCATCAATATGGGCTATCAACCTGCGAACCGTCAAACAACGGTGGACTTCCTCGTAGCTGTCACAGATCCGAACGGTCGGATTCCAAGACGGGATGTTCAGCTGGTACCGACGAACGCAGAAGAGTTTGCTAGGTACTTTCGAAGGTCGGGGAGGTACGCGCGGAATAAGGAGAAGATCGTGGGTTATAAGGTGTTTGTGGGGAGGGAAGACGTTGGGATGAGGTATAGGGAAATTGTCGATGCCGAGTGGGGAGGGATTACAGGGGGAGGATCGTCTCCGTATTTGGCTTCGGGGTGGATGCAGGCGAGGGCGGTGGTGAGGAGGAGGATATAGATGCTGAAGGGGGATCGGTTGGCTGCGGCCTTGAACTCGTTGTACGTTCCCCCATACAGTTTACTTCAATCGGTAGACTGATGCTACTATAGCTCGTTCGTGGTTATTGCGGCTATCGCGGGCTCGCTGTACTACAAGAATCCAGATACGACAGATGCGTTTTTCTCAAGAGGAGGAGTTTTATTCTTGTATGTACACCTTTGCTATCCTCTCACTATCGCTCTTACTCCGTTTCGTCTCCTAGCTCCCTCATCTTCTCAGCCTTAGTCTCGATGTCAGAGATCCCTGCTTTATTCGCACAGCTACCAATCGTACTTCGTCATATGAAGTTTGCGCTACACCACCCGTGGATAGACCAAGCTGCACTTTTCCTGGTCGATCTTCCGATCACCATGGTCCAATTGGTGACCTTTGGTGTGATCGTGTACGAGATGGTCAAACTGCAGCAGTCGACCCATACTGCGGTCATCGAGACCCTTCTCTTACACCCCCCCTCCCCGTGGTCATCGAGACCCTACTCTCTCACACCCGCCGTTTCATACCTGAAGCTTCCGCCTCCGAGTCTGACTCTTGTGTTTCGCTTCCACTGTCGGTTGATTTCATCCGTAATCAACTCGATTCCCTTCCTCCACAAGCCTCACACGACGACCTCCTGTTTGCTCCTATGCTCGCTGTAGGATTTCGGGGTCTGCTTCGGCTGGGAGAGATGACAGCCCCCGACAAAGTAGCGCTGCGTAACCCCCGAACATACTCCCTCAGGTCACGCGTTGAGTGGTTAGACAATGGCTTCTCCTTCTGGTTACAGACACACAAGACCGACAAAGCATTCGAAGACGCAAAGATAGTTGTGGTTCATCATCGTCTCCTGGATGTCCCCGGGGTCTTCAAGTCCTACCTCGATCGTCGAGACGCGAAGTTCCCTCTCAATCCGTATCTCTGGCTCACGTCAAGAGGACTAGTACCAACCCGTTCATGGTTCATGACGAGATTTCGGAAGATATGCGCCGACAGACAATACGCCGGTCAATCCATGCGTGCGGGAGGCGCTAACTTCTTAGCAGAGGAGGGTGTGTTACGAGAACTGATCCATTACATTGGGCGTTGGACATCGGATACATTCAACATATACATCAGAAAAAACCCAGTCGTGATCCAATACATATTATCCTATCAAGTCTCCTCGGCCCCTTCACAACCATCATGACCTTCTCCTTCGTCAAAGGTCTTCATATCCACATCTCCTTCCTTCTCTTTCTCTCTCTATTACCCTGTCTGTCTGCCCGACCGGCACTTGCCCGGCAGCTTAGACGAAATCGCCCTCACGCTGACCTTATCCCTGCCGCGCGCGTCGGGGGCACAGCCACATCCTCTCTTGCTTCTCACCACCATGGCCGTTCCTCCCCCTCTTCCTCAACCCTCTCCCGGTAAGCGTTCCTCCAAGTTATTACTTCCAACGTTTATACTAATGTTTTTTATACATGATCTACCTTTATTTTAGCTCTCTTTGGACTCTATCGACGACTGCGCGACCACCCTTGCGGAGAACGAGACGGATCGACTGGGAGATAGGATAGGATTCATTACGGAAAAAGGTGCGTTTGCTTAACGTCTTCGTTCTTACGGTGCTGCTAGTATTTTTTTTTCTCCTATATCCAGGACCGGGGAACTGTCGTCAACGCTAAAATCCGGGACCAAGACAGAAAAGTGAACCTCAAACGCATGCGTTCAAACGATGCAGAAGATCGTGATTCATGGATATTCCGACAACCCTCCTCTTCCTCTTCTCTCGCCGAACGTACCAGCTTTGTGCTGGTGCGGTTTGGACCTGCTCCGTGCCGGTCCAAACGGTCGTCTCGTTTCGCACTGAGCGACCGTCGTGCATCAACCTCTCATACCCCCTCCCAGGTCTGCTGAGAGGGGTTACGGTGCCTTCATGTCGCCGCATCATTCAGGCCTGCGTTCGCCGTTGAACGTCGAAGGTTCGCTCAGAATCTTCGCTCAGAACCTCTCGTTCTGCATATGACATCATATGCGGGATCCAATAGGCCTATAGGATCCCGCATATGACGTCATGCCATCGACGCCTGAACGTCGGGCAAGGTTTCCTAGTCCAGTAAGTGTGTTTCACTATCTCTCCCGAGTCTCTGTTCATACGATCCCGACAGATACAATGCATCTGGTGAAGGTATCCTGTGTAGGGATCAGACTTGGGCACTACAGGACCGCGGGTTCTACTCCACCGCTGTGAACAACGCGGCCCCATTTTACCCCCGATCTTTGTAGCGCCTGTCCCTCCCTTCACGATTCCCCCCGCCGATGTGCACAGTTGGGATTCAGTCCGATACACTGCACGGTAATTGCTACCACAAGTTGTGTAAGCTACGCGCAGGCACACAAGCGCTTAAGTCTATACTTGCGCTGGCGACCACTCGGCGAGTTGCGCAGCAAATCGTTTGATCTTTTGGGCCACAGACCTTCCATATGGTACGTTTAATCTCTGCTTCCCCGATTTTTTGTTGACGCCCTCGTTGTCTCTGTAGAACCGACCCACTTAAATCCTTGCCCCCGTGACAATTCCACGAGTTGCGCACCGAACCGTCTGGCCTTCTGGGCCAAGGATCTCCCATGAGGTACGCTTAATCCCTGCTTCACGGATTTTTTATTCACACGCGCGTTGTCTTTCTAGGTCCAATGTCACAGCCCAGCGATTGTAGGCCCAGCATCTCCTCTTGGTGTCGGGACAGTTACTTAGGATGACCGCTGGCATTGTTTATGTTCCGTACTTAATCTTATAAATATCATGATCCTAATTGTGGGGTGCCGCTCTCACCATTTCTCATCACCACGAAGGGAGTCGCTGTAGCTGCTACGAATGAGCGCTGGAATTGCGTGCGAACTTCGGTGCTATCCTGATGCGTCAGCAGGCACAGCCACCTTTTTCCTCTTGCCTCCTCCCTTCATTCATCGTCGGCCTTTGGTACTTGCGCATCGACTACCGATACGAAAACGTATGTTTTAAATTCATTTCCATTTTCAATAAACTCTGCTCAATTCAAAGTTTAAGGTGACGTTTAAACATTTAACGTTTAGCGTTTCAAGCATTTAACGTTACGTTTCAATTCTATTGTTTTTTCGTAAGTGCTATGTTTTCCTACCTTGTGGATTCCTTCCTCTAAACATAGAACAGAGCTTCTTCTCTCGGATTCCAGGATGCCGTCGCCACTTAACCACACTTCACCTTCCGCCTTGCCTTCCTCCCCAAGGACATCGCCCAGCCGATCGCCGTCACCGATTCATCGATACTATCGTTCACCACCTCCTCACCCCTCCGTTGTTGTCGAGGATGTTGTCGACGAAGATGAGCTTAGGCCAAGAAGGCCTACGCCGCGCAGTTCGGCAATCCTGGAAGACATCGATGATGATGATGATGACGACGGCGACAGGCAGGACGTTGGGGATGATGAATGTCAGACTCTCGACCACTCAACTCCCTTGCCCAAGCCTTTCGAAACCCTCCCACCTGACACTGGCAAGACGCTCTATGACGAGTTGACCTCCAGAACGTCACCTGCGCCTCTGCCTTCCCAAACCAACACTCTCAAGCATCTGGAAGGTTGTGAGCTCTGGAACCCAGTACCGACCGCTCGACGTGATCCTCATCTCCCCGACCTGTTCCTCGTAAATGGAGCACACCCAAAGCGTTCCAAGGAGCTTCTTGGATTGGGCCGTGACTTCGTCTATCCTTGGCATTCTCGGGACGAGAAGAAGATCAAGGAGTTCGAAGCTTGGGTGGAACAAGACATAAACAAACGTGTTCCGAAGGGCCCGAATGCAAGGATGCCTGAACTAGGTTTGTTCTCCATGCTAAGCTGCCCTGCGTTCTTCTCTCACTTACTTTCCCCTTATCAGGACTCTATGAGCTTGAACCCGGGGATATCGTCTGGGCTCGGGACCTAGATGCTCAGGTAGTAGGTCCTCAGGGAGACTGGATGCAGGTGTACGTTGTGACCCCGTACGTATCATCTCTTTTCTTGCATTCGTTCGCTAACGTCTCCTTGTTTACAGCAACGAGTTTTATCAAGGAACGTGGCAGAAGATCGTGAAGCGTCTAAAGAAGGTCAGAGACCGCGGGCTTGGTGCCAAGTCATTGAGGACTGTGGCACAAGTCGCTTTCGAAAAGAGCGAACGTGCTGTCGGGATAAAGAAGAAACTGAGGTGCTATCCAACAGCCATGAACGTCCAGAAATCGAGAAACCTGGCCTTACCAGCTGCAAACGTGAAACTCACGGTGAACGACACTATCGATGACCCTGAGAAGACGGATGACTATCTGCAGCTAGTTCGGGAACTTAACGATGTACGCTATACTCCAACCACTCGTTGCTATTTGCTGACCTATTCGTCATAGGTCGTCGTACCACTCGCCGTTCAGGCCTACCGGATGAGACTCCCTGGGCAGTATCGCATCATGAGAGACATGGCAGACCTCATGAACACGCCTCGCATCGCTTGTTCCGAGAACTGCCTTTACACTGGTGGCCAGTTGAACATCGCACTTGCCCAACTGCACGAGTCAAGTGAGTCTGGCGCCTCTCTCTCCAAACCCGTGTTTGACCAGACGTAAAATCTTAGCGGAGGTTCTCAAAGAGTTGGGCTTCTTTGGAGGTGTCCATCGTGACCAGTTCGACGCTGCGGCCAATATGTCAAACATGACATGTTGCTCGGACCTCCCGGAAGGCTACGAGGGTGGACGTTTTCATTTCGTTGAACTGGGGGTGTACATCAAGCTGGATGGAATCCAGCTCATAGGCTTCAGCGGCCTACGCTATCACGGTGGGACACCACCCCTCGCTCCACAAGGCGAGGAGCTTGATCCCTCAGCCTATAGGTTTGTTCATATACTCTACCCTCAATCTCATGTGCTGGATGGCCGTGTTACCTTCAACCTTGCCGCCCAACCGAACCACCAGCCGATGGAAGTCACGGGTGATATCAGAATTGCAGGCGTTGGTCCCAAGTCCAGCCAGTCAAGGTGAGCATGAACGTGCTGATGACGCCGTTAAACCAGCACATTGACTTGCATTCCACATCAGCGTGCTCGACTTCAAGGGTACAAGGGAGAATATGGCTGTGTTGGACTCTGGTGTCCCCCCCGAGTAAGTCGCCCATTTGCTTAGTGGCATCAATGGCCTGTCTTACCGCTTTCCAGGCTTGAAGATGGCACGGCCTATTCAAACGATATAAATTTCATGTACGACGGAAGGCTTCTCATGACTGCTGAGGACCTCTTCCAGTTCGCGAATAGGAATCTCTTTCTTGCCAACAACTTCGTCCACCAACAACAGCTACTTGGGGCGGATTATACTGTGGATTACGACCAGTTCCGGCGTGCGTTCAAGTACAAGGGAAAACACCCAGAGCCATGGCCTCTGGCTCCATCAGGGACGTTCTGGGAAGAGCCGAGTCTTTCAATGGGTACGAGTTGTCCATATTGTTGCATATGTGGTGTCTTATCGAACTTCATAGAATGGGCAGAGCTCAACGGCCGTCAGAGAGCCAAGTTAGCATACCAGTTGTTGTGTGCTTCTAATGCTCGCTTCATCCCCGCCATCTATGACAAGTATAGAGACATCATCAATCCGATACGTGGGTCTCCGTCGACAGGCGTTGTCATTGAGGATGAGGGTGCAATGGATGATGATTCTGGTGAGGACGAACGTGAAGAGGACAAGGAAGGTGCTGTAGAGAAACACCAACCTCGGGGCGACATCGGTCCTGTCAGAGGCAGGCCCGTGAAGAAGGGAACGAGGACGAAGAATGGGAAGGGTAACGGGAAGGGTAGCAGGAAAAGCAATCGGGTAGATGACGGTAAGTTTTCTCCTCATTGTATGTCTTCGAATTCTGAGTATTCGTATCCCACCAGATGTACGAACGATGATGGGAAAGGTTGCTAGTAAAGTCCTCAGTGATCCATTGGGAGAGAAGGCTCGTCAAGCCAAAGAAGATGTGGGGAGGCGGCGGAAACGAGAAGCAGCCAGTGCAGCAGAGATGGTCGAACGGGAGCTCTTGGTGAGTTCTTCTGATGAGCGGGAGGTTGAGGCAGAACGGATGGACCAAGATGCTCAAGATGGAGATGCTGTTATGGATTGGGAACCTCGTTCACGTTCACGTCTATCACCTTCCCCGGGCGTACCCTCAGATCACGATGTCGAGATGGAAGAAGCCACACCTGCACAGCAACCCCACACAGCTAATGAACGTCATGTGCCTAGAAGCCCCAAAGAGGCCATCTTGGGCACGAAGTCCAATGGGAAACGTGCCAAGTCCACCAAGTCGAAGAACAAGAAGAAGGTCACCTACACTCCCTCTATTATCACTGGGTTCCGGGAAAAGAATGTAATGTCTTCGTAAATTAGAACCTTCTCAACATGAATATCACTCATTCTGGATGCTATTGATAGGGCAAATATGCTTTCTTCTGTCAGCTGCCTGACAAGCGACATGAAAAGCGTTGGGTTGGCGCTGCTGGCATTGTTGGTAGTCCTGCACTGAACGATTTTCTCGAACGCCATCACCTTAATCTCGGAAATGTTGGCAAACGTGACGGTGGGTGAACTCAAAGTCGAGCTATAACGCTTGTGCTAACGACACTTTTCTCTCAGATCCGTTGGATGAAGTCACAGATGCTCACATCTGCACGAAGACTTGTCTGGGGTCGCGGTGTCATCCCGACTTAGACTACGAGAGTAAGTTCACTTTCCTCCCACAGCTGAAACTTGACTTGACGCCAAACACCAGCGCCTCGCCCTCAGCCTGCGAATCTCATGAACGTGCTGGCTGTGAAGGATGACGCGGATGTGGGTGAGGATGAGCCTGAAGATGAGGAAATGGACCTGGCCGTTATCCCTGAATCGGCATGGCCCACTCATGGTGAGCTCTTGTGATGACGACAGTTTGTAACATACTGACTTGCGAAAAAATTAGATTGCGTGTTCTTTGAATCTCTCCATTCCAACGTTGTGGCCAACACGCTATCGCTATTCCAGAGTGCAGGGTCTGGACCGCTGGACCGCAAACTCGTCCAGTCTATTGCGCAGACCTGGACCTGTATGCAGGTACGGCCGCACGATGCCCATACGGTTGTAAAGGTGGCAAAGGCAGCCGAGTCAATGAAGTTCATAGCTGCCTCCAGCAACTCCATCGAAGTAGACTCCAAGCTCGCTCGATGGTTCCTCCTGATGTACCATTTTGTGCTGGCCGCATGGGTAACGGAGATATTCAACGAAAAGTTTAACAAGTTGGCTACCTCCGGAACAACTGCTTCGTCAAAGCCAAAAGGGTGTTCCTCCTGGCTTCATGATCTCATCGAACAAGTGCATGTCGACCTCCTCTCCAATAGCGACACCGACTCCCTTTCCTATTGTTCCTCTCGATATCTTCCCTCACTCGATCCGCCTGTCAAGTCCACTCCAAAGCATCCCAAGTTCTGGGAACCGGCCATGACAACTTCCCCTGGAGGTTCTCGGGTTCTGGAACCTCGCAGAAGGAAGCAGGCGTCAAGTACGATAGCCTCTAATGAGGTGGAACGCATCCAGTCTGTCGTTCTCTCCGTTGTCTGCGACTATATCGGCCTACCCCCTCTCGCATACGTTCAAGGCCAGTTCTTGCTCAGCGTGGTGAAGAACTTGGGGTTTGGAGCCCTTGTGCTTGATCCCGTGTACGATGCCTATCAGAACCCTGGCCGTCTCACAGCAGGCAGCTCCAAGTCCAAATTCCCGGGCAAGGAGAGACTTGCAAAGGTAGACGCCCTTCTGTCACAGCATCCTTACGCCCAACCTCGATATTACGTCCAGCTAGACCAAATACGAACTCTCATGCAGAATCGAATCACTCAGGATGGTGCTGCTCTCCACGATCTTCCCAATATCCCTTCCAACTTGACCGACCACGAACGCCAACGCTTCCTCGACTTTCTCAGATCGACCCTCAAGATTACTCCTGGCGTGCCTCCTGATGGTAGTCCATGTGATCTTCCACAGCACTTCCTCGAACGAGCTTTCAGAGAGCTCGATAGTTGGCTTCCAGCTCGTAACAAAGCCCCCTCTCGTGCTCAGATACTTCGAGAAGATGGTCCTTTTGACCCGAGATATTGTCGAACACGCGGTCAACTCTTCAGTGCATTGATCTTCCGCGGGATTCTGTTCAATACCCATGCGATCCACAACCGCGAACACACGTTCCACTTTCCTGACCTTGAGAGCTGGCACGAGTTCTGTGGTCCGAACCCGTCTGAAGAAGAGAAGAGACAACTATGCAATCCAAGGGCATACGGCCAGCCAATGGCAGGACGGGAGATAGGGAATGCAGAAGGATTCTGGGAGGACGCATTGGTGCTGGAGCAGGAACTCAACCGTGACGGGGACACATTGCGCCCATTCGGAGAGGTCGTCGATCTCATCAACAACAAGATTGGGCTTGACGGAAAGAGGGATCCAAAGCGTTTCAGAACCTTTGGCTCACTGTGTGCCTATCTTCTGTGTGCGGACTTGGCTGACGCTGGTGCAATTGCACATCCGTCAATTGAGGAGCTAGCCGATGAGGTGTGCAAGGTCGGCAAGGGTTGTTGTGCCATGCTGAGAAGCTTGGGCTGCCCGAACAACTCAGCAAGCTATCGCTCTGAGTTCATCAAGATGTACGAGTTTTTGGATGGGCCAAAGGGGCTTAGTGCAGAAGAAAAGCGCCATCTGGGTTGGAACGGGTTTGTCTTGGAGCATGGGGGATGCAAGTTTATTCGTTTCTACCCTATGCAGTTTCGTTAGCGTCTTCTCTCTCTGACTTTGATTCTGTATGCTATATGACTTCTTCTCTGTCTTCTCCTTTGAACGTCTGCTCATGCCAACATGGCCTCAGGGAGATCCCATGTGTTCTCAACGTTCAACTATTCCCAACTACCAACAAACATTCTACAACACAGTCCCCTACCAATCCGGCATACGACGTACAAGAATCCTTGGTGCTGGACCCCCAGATCCTATTGGGAGTCTAGTGAAATGCTCACGCCGATTTGGCTTAGGAGCATATGATGACCACACACGTTGAGAATCAGACCAAGGAACCCACACCAGCTCATCGTACACCTTCCTCAGCTCCTTCTTCATAGCATCCACCATCTCATCACTTGCCTCCTTGCAGAGCATCGACCATTGCCGATAGTATAGCATCTGATGATAGTTCTGTGCATTCTTGCTCTTGGGTGCTACTCGTGTGTTGGGGAAGAGGTGACCAAAGGCAAGGTCAAAGTCTTTCGTCGATCCGACCTTGTAGTAGACCTCCTCCCAACAGTCAGACAGTCGCAAATTCTGGAATACTTCCTTACCCGCGTTTAGCTGCTGGTCTCGTGTCAGCCGCAGATAGCCATGGTCTTGAGAGGAGAGACGATTGGGGGCCTTAGTCAGGAAATCAACCAAACATTGCCGCCACACCTCCGACAATCGTCCATCCAAGGTCTGGCTTTCTCGAGGCCTCTGCTCCTCTACATCCTCATCCATCTCAATATCTGATCCCTCATCGACAGGTGGAGGAGGGAGACTGAGGCCCTGGGCTTCTAGGCTAAACAGTGACTCATTGAGAGTATCAGCCGTCTTCGTTCTGATGGTTGTCGATCTGGTTTTGTTGGGGATGCGTGCAGCTCGACCGCTGTCTCGTGCGGCAGCGAGTTCATGATAGTCCCGCCGAATGGTCGCCTCGTCTTTCCTGAACCAGTAGAAGAATGCAGAGGGGTTCATCTTGGGTCCGTTCGACCGGAACCGTGGGGTCTGGGCATCAAGCATGAGTGGGCGAAGAAACACAAGGCCATATGGATTGTGAGGGAGGAGTCCGCCGTTATCATCGTCTTCACGTCGCTCGTTTTGCACAAACATAAGGGTCGAATCGTCAACGTTTCGGCCTTCTGTGAGAGGGAGAATGGCACGCATAAGGCTCCTCGCTGCAGAACCATCGTCGGGTCGGGAATGGATGCTGTTGATCAACCAGACCATGGCTGCAGTAAGAAGAAGGGCATCAGGGCCAACACGGAATTCCGTAGGACTGAGTACCTGTCTCCTGAGGATTTGGGACATGGCCAGAAGGCGGTACGCTCGGAAACTCCTGTGGCACAGTAAACAACCATTGTATCAGATGTGGACTTGTGTTCAGCACACAGGAGATTGGGCACGTACCACCATAGCTCCACTGGGAGGGCAACGAGAGATTGATGCAGTGTAGCAAGGGGAATGTGGAGAAGGGCTTGCAAGGCGTACTTGAACGGAACTCGGATTTCCACTCTAGCCTGAGAGTCGATCTCCTCTCCCTTGGCCTCCTCGTAAACCTCAAAGAGTCCATCAATGAAGGTCCCAGGTTGTGTAGAGGCCATGGCATCCTTCATCTCGATAAACTTTCCGTGACGGCCACGTTCTGGACAATACGTCTGGGCCTTCTCAGTGGTGTATAGCTGGATGTAAACAGCTTCCCAGCTGCCTGAAGTCGAGCGAGGCTCCACACGACATCCTGAGAGAGCTGTAACGTGGCTAGCATGATCTCTCTCGTAGCGTGAACTTCCAAGACCTGTCATACGAGAGGCCTGCTCATTGGTGACCCCAAGGACGTCCCGGACAATTGCAGAGTGGCAGAACGTAGTCCATTGGAGACATTCCTTTGGCTCCGTCTCCAGGTGGTATTGCATGCCAACGTCGATAAACCAATTTCCGCTCCTGGTCGCTGAGATGGGGATAGAGACACTGTGAAGGAAATTGGAAAGGGCTATCTCTGCGCTGGAAGGATCGGTGCTGTGAAAAGTAGAACCCTTGACGCCCCGGATGGTGTGGATGAACACAAAGTCCTTGGCCCATTGAACATCGTTCGACGCCAAGTATTCCCGCCACAGCTTTACAAACTCGTTGATGAACTCCTGAGGAACTATCTTCGTTCCATAGGCATTGTGGCCAGTGGTTCTGCGAATACGGAAAGATTCGCTCTTGTAGCTAGCTGGCCAGTCTGAGGCGCTTTCTGGTAGAAGATGGCGTATCGCTGGTCGAACCCCCTTGTCATACAAGTCCATCTTCTGCTCCTCAGATAGCTGAACAGAAGAACCTTCCCTGAAGGTGTACAGCCTGGGAAACAAGATATGGATCTGGGAACGTGTTCCCCAGCTGGCAATATGGCAGTTCGGAATGCGATGATAGGGTACCGGTGTAAAGAC
>JANHQD010002664.1:12074-22169 GCA_024721195.1 Marasmius sp. AFHP31
GTCCAGAAAAGGAACTTGCTCCCAGCGTCGCCGCAGTGCTGGAGAGCATCACACACCAAGAAGGAGGTGGCATATCCCTTGCGTTACCCAATGTTGGCCTTGACCTCAACATATATTGGGAGAGAGCATTCAAGGCAGAGGAAATACAGTGAGTTATCAGCTACTATACTATTCCGACATGGCTCACTTATTCGTTTAGGGAGAAGATCAGCATTCTGGAAGCCAAGTCCCACCTCACAGAAACAGATGCAAAGACCCTCAACAATCTCTACACTCGGCTTGACATAGTTCTCGAGCTGTTTCGTCAACGACAGGCTATTGTCACACCCCGTTTACCTGACCGCTTCTCCGGATCTGAATCGGAGGAGTTTGTGCTGGCGCTTCCATCTGATATGACCCCCGAGGAGCGTGTCACGTACGGGACATCTCAGCTCGCAATTCAGGAAAGCACATTGCGTAGGAGTCATGCCTACAACACCATTAATTCCCTACAGAGCACTTGCCGAAAAATCGAAGTCCTACTGCTTTACAGGGACCAGAACGCCTCAACCAATGCAATGCAGACTCGAATGGGAACGAGCCTACAGGGTGTTTTGGATGTACGAGAACGACAACTAGCGGTTTATAACCACAGCCGGCAGATGCTCGTGCGACTAGGGACCGTCGAGGAGGATAGTACAGAGCTACCATGACTGTCAGTGGCCGACACCGAGCGGAAGGACATCAACCACAAGCGCAGAACCGGGGATTCCAAGCGTCGTGAAGGTGTGGCTTGGACTCTGAACCCTACGACACTCAGCAAACTTCCCGAAATCCAACTTGGAATGGAGGGCGAGGCAGTACTGGACTTAGTCTCAGCTACTAGACTGACTCGGTGGGAAGGTAAGTAATTTTTTCGATAGTTCACATTTTGTCTTACTCATACATTCACCACACCAGTGCGTCACTCGAGATCAGTATGGGATGGCCTCCGGGAAGCCACCAAAAAGGCAAACAAGGCAAACAAAGACCCCGCCCAGCCAGCGATCCCGAAGAATGCGAAGGAGAAAAGGGACGCGAAACGTGATAAACGTATGTCCCGTCTAGACTCGCGGACTCCTAACGTGATAAACGTACATCCCGTCTAGACTCACAGACTCCTGACACTAACAGCCTTCGACAGAGTTTTGCAAGAGTGACAACGAAGGTACATTGTGGAACTTGGGAGCGAGAAGGGGCCTCAACCAGCGTGACCCGGCGGTCGTCAAGGCTTTCGACGAAACAGGTAAGTACTTTGCTATCAATTAGTCGGTCGGTTCAATTAATCCACCCACATAGGAGATTGCATATCATGGACCCGACAACAGGCAAACGTCTATCGTTGGATGGAGGAATTCGAAAGAAAACACGCTGAGTTCCATTGTATCATCCTCTACTTTAAGAAGATGGAGACCACATGGGAAATGGTAGCAGGAGATCCAGAATCACCTACTGTTGCCATCAAAAAGATAAACGGTGATCCTGAGGTGCACTCATTGAAGGTCAATGCGCTGCGAGCCTGAGCGCTTTGACAAGCTGCCGTATGGGGGGATATGGCTCACCTCGCCACCTACCAGTTTCAGGAGGTATGCTATCCACCGTTCTTCGACCTGGTCACCCCTCTGGCAACACGAGTGGAGGACTTCCGTAATAAGCAGCTCAAATGGGTGAAGGAGTTGAAGATCGAGCGAGCTGACCTGGTAAGCTTCCGACATATCTTCCCATGTGATGTTATGATGTAGGTCCTTCGCAGGTATATGGCGCAACAAAGGCTGGCACCAAACGAACAAAGCCAGTTCCATCGAAGGGCAATAGCGCAAAGAACACGGCAAAGGGGAAGGCAAAAGGGAAGGCAAAGAGGGTGTAGTGGAGGCTCACAACTTACATTGACAACTTACGTTCACGTTCGACTTAACACTCAACTACTTAAGTACCTACTTAAGTACTGACTTATGTACTGACTTGAGACAAACTTGAGCAGACTTAAGACGGGCCTGAAGTAAACAAAACATTCTATCTGTGTACCTACGAAACATGATAATGAGACAACATAGTAAACTTAAGAAGACTTAAGTAGTTTGACTTGAGTCGAACTTAATAAGAATGCCCTTTTATTAAGAAAGTCTACAGTAGATTACCAGGTGAGCAAGATCACTGAAACTGGCTGAAAGGTGTGTAATGGGCAAAAATGAGGGAAACCTAGAGAAAACACACTGTAGTACAAGGTGAACACATCCCTCAGGCCTCAAAATTTGAGATGATCATCTTGAAGCATGTACCAGGCCTGTCTTCAAGCCTTGGACCTGAGGGAGGTGAGCAAGCTCAGGCTGACTACAATGGTCCATTGTAGTGAGGGGAGCGTGCCCGTGAGCTGCTCCTGACCGCTTTTGATACCGATGACGCTCTGGATATCCTATCTCCTCTCCCTCCTGAACGTCTTCCTAACGCTTATGGCGTGTCACTGGATGCAAGATAGCATATTGGCAGCAGAACTATTTAAGAGATATGCAAGGATTATCTTTTGAGAACCTTAGAAAACTAAAAATAGTTCTGCTAGAAAAATATGAAAGGAATATGTTTGACAACTCTTGAATGAAATGACCATGACATTAGGTTTTAGTTGCAAGATGCCAAATATAATCTTTGCATATTTTCTTACAAAAATATTTTTGTTTCTCTAAAGTTCTCAAAAGGTAATCCGTATATATTCCTTAAATAATTCTGCTGCTAATATGCTATTTTGCATCCAGTGTGTGGGTGCTATACAAAATGCTCCACGGCGTATTAGAGAATTTCAAGCACATCTCATCTGTGAGTGTATACACCTGTCAAACATTGGTTCAAGAGACTGATTGAACACTCTACACTAGGTCTCGTGTAAATTCAGACCTAACAGTTACGGTTTGATGTGGACAAACGTCAAGGTTTCAATGCCCTATCGCATGTCGCCCATCAAATTCAAAGTCCGAGTCAACCCTCTGACAAGGTATGCACAAACCCTGCTTCACCGTTTTTTTGTTCACACCGTCATTGTCTTTCTAGGCTTCGTAGTTCAACGTTCAACTCCAACCATTGCCTAGGACTGCTCACCATCGGGCGCTGTCGTTGCCACCTCTGGATGTGCATATGACATCACCATTGTCGAGGGCATTGTTCCCACTCTCCAAAACGTCTCACCGCCGTCATCATGCGTATCCGTGACCCGAAGATCACTGCTTTTGTTTTTGCCTCTGGAAAGAGACTGGCGTTACGGAAGTGCGCGCGTATTGATCGGAAACTTAGCTTCGACGCCAAGTTCTCCAAGTGCAAAATCCAGAACATCATTGGCAGCTGTGATGTCAAGTCCCCCCATTCGGTTTGAGGGTCTTGCTCATGGCCACGACGGCAGCATCCTCTCCTACCTTGAATTGAAGACAACCCTTTTCACGATCGTTTGGAGTCAGTTCGTTCGGGCTTGTTTTCTGGGTTGTTATAGGATGCGCTAACACTATGGTTCGACTTGCTAGATAACTGAAATCTCAGCTGGTTTCACATACCTCCATTTATTGAATCTGCTGTTGCTACATGGCAACCTCAAAGGCGTAAGTCCGCGGGGGCGCTCTTCCTCGAACCAAGCTCACAGTCCTTTTTCTTAGAGAAACGTAATTCTCACTGATGATGGCCATCGTTGTCTCGTCGACTTTGGGCTCCCCATGACAAGCTCAGTATCGAACCCCTCGCTCAATTCGAGCCAATACGGCTTCTGTTCTACTCGGACAAAGTCTACGCCCCCCTTTCAAAACCCGGTCTTACGCCCACAACTCGCGCAACCCAGAAACCCAAATCTCTGCTCAACATTATCTGGAATCAGCACCCACTTCGCTACCGAATCCACCATGAACTCTTGTGCGCAACTTCCTCCGAAACCTGCGGTTGGTCCTCTCTCGACCACAGGTATTATCACCGAGTCTGATCATTGATGCTATCAAGAGCATCGCTCATCTTAGTGTTCCCTGGCGCCAAGAAGGCGTGGTAGACGGAAGACACAGGTTACTATTGGACCCAAGATCATAACTATACGACTTCTTGGAACTTTGCTCGCGATTTGAATCCCCCGACGACACATATAATTATCCACATCGGGTAAAGTCAAACTTTGGCTCGTCTGCTATCAGTATATTGGTTTGCGCTCACACTTCCTTTCTTCCCTGACTAGAGCGAACGACGCATCACAGGGTGTTACTGCAGATGGGTTTGTCGAGGTATGTGCTGTCTCGAGTCTCAATCCCAGCATCAACTTACTTTGAGCGGATGACTCATTTTCGTCAGATATACGGAGATTTCCTAACTCGCATCCGGAAGATATACCCTCGTCAACCTATTTTCGTATTCACCCCCGTAAGTTTAGCTGATTCCTTGCCCTTGTCTATCTCTTGAGTCTTGTATTCGCTCGTCTAGTGGGGATGGCCTAACGCTGATGGCAATACATACTACTATTACGACGGGCAGTACCAGCAGATCGTCGATGCTCGGTGGGCCTTGCCATTTGCTGTCTGTAATATTTTTCCATGTTTCTGACTTCTCCCTTCGAACCGAAGGCATGCAATCGGGGATAAGAATGTGTTCTTAGTCAATACGACGGGATGGGTTCGGTACGAGGACGTAGATCCCGAGTAAGTTTCCCCCCAAGCGTGTGGGCTGAACTGTAAAGAGCTGATGGTGCCCCGTCCTTCTTGTCCCATTTCCTTGCAGGAACGTGCATCCCAACTTGTCGGGACATCAACGTGTCGCTGGTAAGCTTGTAGAGTGGCTCGAGGAGTGGGGTTTGAAGGTGCAGGATTCAAAGTGAAGGGAAAGAATTTGAATCTGGCAATGACCTCGCAACGGTCAAAAGTTTCGAATGTGATAAAATGTATATTCCTTCTATCTATCCTTCAATCTGGAGTTTCAAACGTTACTTTATCGTCAACGGATCTCCCCAGTCGGGAGTTGGCTCTGCCATCTATCGGACTTGCTTGCCCTTTCATGCTCTTTGGCTCTTATCATTTCTGTTCGAGTCCAGCAGAGGTCCCTCTGAGGAACCATCCTCGAAACTACGTTTCTTGTCAACAATAAACACAACTGCGCAGTCTTGGGGTGGTTTTGGAGCCTACTCAACTTTCACCATGATCTTCAATAGTATTCCTCTTAGTTCTTGTCCACGATTCTGCATTCTCCTGTCTGCTGATGACCTTCGGGGAGGAGAGCAAGGTTCTCAATACTCATTGGTGCCCGTGGGCCGCTGCGGCAGGTACTTGAAGTAAATCAATACCCAAGATAAATTTTGAACATCGCTCGATCTCATTTTTCTGACAAATTAAGCAACATAAGGAGAATAGCCCTAACATTCACACGCCTTCAGGCTCCGCCCTGTTTGGTTTGCGAGATGATCCCAGTACATAATTGTGAGTTCGAACTTGAAACTACAGTCGACGGTAGCAAAGCGCTCAGGGCGCCAAACCGCATTTGGACCAGACGCACGTCGGACCGGCCAACCCGCCTCCCTTGTTCTTTTACCACGATGACCTTTTGAACTCGCCAACATCAGTAACCCAAGAGACGTTGTGGTCTGAGGAATAGACGCTTAGTTGTGTTTGATGGATAAACCGGTGTGTGGTGTGTGGTTCTCTGACTCATTCTCTGCTTTTCCTGACCACAGTGCCGACCGCATTCCAGTTCGATTCCAGCTCTGAATCGCAAGACGATTAGCGACGTCAACACACAGTCACAAAGAAGATCAAGCTTTGCATCCGAAGTGAGTGTAGGTCCATTATATAGTGATATATCTGTTTCTATTCGACTTGTATATGGCTAGGGAACGCAAACGAAACCCCTAATCGTAGACTGAATCCCAACTTAGCAAATCGACGGGGGGTTTCGTTCTGGGAGAGACTGGGCAAAACAGACGTTGAGGCCTGCTCATTGGTGACCCCAAGGACGTCCCGGACAATTGCAGAGTGGCAGAACGTAGTCCATTGGAGACATTCCTTTGGCTCCGTCTCCAGGTGGTATTGCATGCCAACGTCGATAAACCAATTTCCGCTCCTGGTCGCTGAGATGGGGATAGAGACACTGTGAAGGAAATTGGAAAGGGCTATCTCTGCGCTGGAAGGATTGGTGCTGTGAAAAGTAGAACCCTTGACGCCTGTCATGAAGTGCCGCTTTTCCCCCTATCTTTTCCTTTCTCAGCGCCTATTCCCCTTTCAGCGCTTACTTGTTTCTTTGACGCCTACCAGACGCCCGTTTCCCCTTCCCACATATTTCCTTCTCACACTATTGTCTTTTACACCTTCTTCACGACCCATTCATTCTATTGTTCTTATTGTCTTCTCTCATCTCCTAGTTACTCATTCCGGACTCGTTATTGTCTTATACTTGACTACTATTGTTTCCTTATTGTTTTCTTATTGTCTTTCCTATTCGTTCACGACTCATATCTCAGACCTCTGACTGGGTATATAAGCTAGGTAGTTTACACCTGGTCCCTCATCTTGACCTCTTGTCGTTGGGACCAGGTGAGTAGTTATTTCTGTCTTTCTCTATCTGCAATGTATCTGACTTGTCGTTGGGACCAGTTCCTTTATCTGCCCTTGCTATCTGCTCACTGCCTCCGCCGTCTCTGCTGTCGTCTTCGCTAGTTGACTCCTGCCGCCGTCGTCTCTGTATCCGAAGTCCTTGCGTCTAGCGCTTTAGGACAACGCCCCGGATGGTGTGGATGAACACAAAGTCCTTGGCCCATTGAACATCGTTTGACGCCAAGTATTCCCGCCACAGCTTTACAAACTCGTTGATGAACTCCTGAGGAACTATCTTCGTTCCATAGGCATTGTGGCCAGTGGTTCTGCGAATACGGAAAGATTCGCTCTTGTAGCTAGCTGGCCAGTCCGAGGCGCTTTCTGGTAGAAGATGCCGTATCGCTGGTCGAACCCCCTTGTCATACAAGTCCATCTTCTGCTCCTCAGATAGCTGAACAGAAGAACCTTCCCTGAAGGTGTACAGCCTGGGAAACAAGATATGGATCTGGGAACGTGTTCCCCAGCTGGCAATATGGCAGTTCGGAATGCGATGATAGGGTACCGGTGTAAAGACGCCATCCTATTCATCAATGTGGGATCGTAAGTCTGCAATCTCTCAAGATGAGTTGTCTATAGTACTTACCCTCTTGAAAGGATGTGAGAGGTGGATGCTTGTCCTCAAAACGTCGGCAGGATTTGGGATGGGACAGAAGAAGATGTCATTCTGCACAGCGATGTTGTATGTGATTCCGATCAGCGAGTCATAGTCGCGTTGCGAGTGGAGCTCGTGGCTGACGGGTAGAAGATCAGGCTGGATATCGATATAAGCCTGCGTCGTGAGAGACCTGGTCGCTCCGGTGAGCATAAATGCCTGGAAGTCCGATGGGTCACGATGATAAAGACGTTCAGCTGTCGTCAAAAACTGGTACAATGTGTATGTCTTGGGAGTCTTCTGAGAGTATAGGCCGTTACTCATTGTTGGCAAAAAACAGGGGATACGAGGTTCAGAGGTCAGAGATTAGGGTCCTGTGTTTTATAAATAGAAGAGGTGGTGCGTTGATCTCAAACTATTCTAGGTGGCGTTCATCATTAATGGCTTGGTAATTGCAGGTTGGGTTTAGCCTAAGGTCCGGTGCCTATGGTTTTTGACGAATTTGCAGCCCTATCAGACAGTTCGTCCTGGACGAATGCTCAGGCCATGACTCTTACCGCAAGGGGAACCCTGGGAACCCTGAACAGGTGGCGGATCTTCCATCACCATCACAATGAGGTTAGCCTGAACTCCGGTGCTTGATGTTGCAGTCCTACCACACCATTCGTCCTGGACGAACGCTTGGCTCACGACGCTTATTGCAACCCTGAATAGCTGGTGCATCTTGGTCCATGGTTTCATCTTGACAAATATAGCCTGAGCTCTGGTGCTCATTGTGTTCTGATCGCAATGTTGCAGCCCTGCAGGACTATTCGTCTGGGACGAATGCTCGGCTCATGACTCTTGACATGGAACAGGTGGTGGGTTTCGATGTATTTCGGTCACAATTTCGGCCTGAACTCACATGCTCATCATGTTCCGCTAGCAATGTTGCAGCCCTGCAGGACCATTCGTCTGGGACGAATGCTCGGCTCATGACTCTTGACATGGAACAGGTGGTGGGTTTCGATGTATTTCGGTCACAATTTCAGCCTGAACTCACATGCTCATCATGTTCCGATAGCAACGTTGCAGCCTGACAGGACCATTTGTCCTAGACAAAAGCTCAGCCTATGACTCTCATTGCAAGGGTAACCCTGAACAGGTGGAGCCATACACCAGCCCTGCAAATTCTTCATCCAGGACAAATGCGTTGCTTGCTGCAGTTGAAAGTCCGACAAGGCCCTGTGGTTTCACATGGATCACGATACTCCCGTCCCTGTGAGTTTATCCGTCCAAGACGAATGTGCGTCCTGCAGTTCCCCAAAAAATCCAGAGGCAAGCATGTGGCAATCAGGGTTCCAGCCAGGAGAATCGGATCTAGAATTATTCCGACTGTAGCTCAAATACCTATACGAGCTGTTCTTTGACATTTCCCCTTCTTCGTTTCCTTTTCCTTCAATCCACTACCATGCCCACCAAAACAGTCGCCGCTGCACTTATCGAAGCCTACTTTGATCTTCAACATGCACCTTGGACTTTCTCGACGTGGAAACAGCTCACTGGTGTTCCCCACGGCCTCTTTCCATCCGACGACGGACAACTCCCCCACCAATGGACTAGACAAACTGCAACCGATGTGTGGTCGTTCTTCCAACAATACAACCAACTACCCACCGAGAAAGAGAGGGACAAGTTCATCAAGAAGGGTGAGCATCCTGGACGGATGCTGTGGGTCAATTGGGTCCAGAAACACTGGGAGAGTTGGGGAATCCATGATCTGTTCATTACCCATCTGAAGGAAGCGTCTGCTCATCCATTCCAGATCATGCTCAACGATGACAGTACAGACTGGCCAAACTCAGCCAACCAACTCCCAAAGGCTGAGGATGCGATCGGGATGGCGCTCTTTGGTCCTGATGCCTTCCCTCCTACCTCCACGTCACTTCCGAGTAGGTTTCATTCTCTATATATGGCTTTCGGGAACCGTTGCTGGGCACGCACCCGGGCCAAGGTCAAGAACGACCTCAAAAAGCTAGAGCAGTACAAGGTCTCCATCGCTGCCGACTTCAAGGGTACGTACATGGATGGGTATCCCTTACTCCCTGCTGATCATTCTGCTAGCTATCCAAGCTCTCGAAACCCCACCAAAGAAGCAGCTGCTTCAGGTCCTTAGAGACGTCAAGAAGCTAAAGGACCTCTGCCAGTTGTACTCGATTGAGAAGAATCGTGTACACATAGAAGAGGTGGAGGATATGCTGAATGATATGTTGATCTCCGTCGGTGTTGGTGTGCAGCCAAGGAAGGGGCCAGTAAAGACTCGAGGTGTGTCGTTCCAAATTGCATCTGGATTCCAAGTTAATGTCTTTATTACCAGCTGCACCAACAAAGGCTCCACAGCGCCTAGCTTCAGAGGAGGACATGTTGGAACTGCAGGGTGTTTATGATGCATACTTTGGCGAGCTTGATGCCAGCACATCTGAGCCACCGCTTCACGACCTGGCCGACGCTGAGCTACAGGAGGCCCTGGGAAAGGCTGATTCAGACGCCTTGGGAATGGATGAAGAGGCCAAAATGAGCATTCAGCAGCTCGATCTCGATCTTGGGACCCAGCATGGCCTTACCTTCCAGTGCAACACCATTCAACATCCTGATGGGTATACTCTTTGGACCAACCCTGACTCATTCAACTCGAACACGCCTCCTCTAGTACCCCACTGACATCAAATTGTAGGCGTTCGTTCCATAGTTCGCCATGTCATGAGCACCCACCCAGCGAAGCGTGTTCCAAATGGGATGCTCATTGCTGACGAGGTTGGCCTGGGTAAAACACTGTTGTGCTTGTTGTTCGTAGCATGGGTCAACCAAGTCCTATATCTGCTTTCACTTGGACGTCCAGGACCACCCATCTAT
>JANHQD010002665.1:0-13077 GCA_024721195.1 Marasmius sp. AFHP31
GACTCACAACTGGAGAGGAACATCGTCGTTTTGACTCAGTGGGGAACCCATGAAGGTTGGTTTGGCATTGGAAAGAGCCCATTACCACTATTTTCTGACACCTACCATACAGCAGAAGATGGTCATCGCTTATCGATTCTGGTGCGAAAGAATCCCACCAAAACAAGCTCTCATATCTAATATCCTTTAGGATACACCACGGAGGGAGTCGACCTCGAATCCTACCACTGGGGCTTGGCGCGAGCATGGAATTGAAAGTGTTCTTCAGCGAATCACGAATGAAGACACTCAAGGACGCGTGCTCGAGAACTCTGACACGATTTCTGCCACGAAATCTCTTGTCGAAGACGTCGCAAACCAAGCCAGGCCTGGGGAGGGATACAACTCGACGTCGAACGGCATCGGTTCTACTATCGAAGCATCATCGGGTTCCATCATCCCAATGTACTCGAGACCTCCGTCTCAAGACACCATCACTTCCACCACTCCCAATGGGGGAGGAGATGCTGACGTTCAAGGTTATCGGTGCCATATGTCGTGGTACAGGATGGAAGTACTTCTCTCCCAATACACGTTGTACGGAGAATTGTGTTGCGTTGCTGAGTTACTAGACGCACTGGCGGAGCATGCGCAAGCCGATAATCACTTCTCCTCCCCATCTCTTTCGCGTGTTAGCAGCGATGGAACGAGTCGACTCCTGTTCAAACGCTTTCGAAACTGGTGGGCTACCCGAAAACCTTACTGTGGCGATAAGGAGGTGTTTCCCCGAGCGCCTTTCTCTCTGTGTCGTGACCAAAGTCTCTCCAATGGTCATGATTCTGGTTACGAATCAAAACTCAACGGAAGCAGAGAGCAGGGCCAAGGAAGTGCATTTGAAGCTACAGACGGAGTGAATGGCCCTTGTGGTCTGGTTGAGTGCCCTTGCCGCGTGAGTGATATCTCTCTCTGCGCTACGTTGCCCTTCTGACCCTTTCATGTGTATCTAGCATTAACTCGGCAATTTTTGCTTTTACGCTGAACTCCGCTGAGACGCTCGTCCGCTCGTCCGCTCGAACGATGGTCATAGCGTCTGGTATATGTGCCGTGTTTGGTATCCTCTTGGTGATATGGTTTATATGGAGATTTTGTTGGACTGGTGGTATTGCGTTGGGGGAATTCAATGAATTCATGGTTTGCATCTCAGTTTTCTCCCGTTCTTCAGACATACACTTACTGGAGCGACCATCACAGCGCCGTACTCTCGACGTGAATTGCACCTACGTAACCTTTGCACTTGGTTCTCGGACTCCTGCGGTCCTCATGGTTGTATCCGTGCTCACCCTAGCAGGCTTTATGACTGTCGTTACATACGATGCGTCGAAGCCGCTCTTTTGGTCCATCTGTCTACCCGTGGTGTTGGTAATGTGGGCGCAATTTCCAATATGGGCTTTGAGGGCCTTTCGGGAGAAGTTAAGGACAAGGTTCGGGAGTACTAGCGTTCGTTGAAGTTTCTAGTGTTCTACCAATACGTCGTTCTTTACAATACTACTTCCCCCCCGTCGCTTTTGAAGCTGCAAGAGGCTCTGCGAGGCCTCTCTTCTGCGGATAGCGATATCGGATTCGCTGAATATCTGGACTCGTATGGAGAGTATTGGGACTATGCCCACGCCTTCGAACGGACTTCCCTTACCGAGATTCTGATTGAGCACACCACTTCCCACTCGCAATTCTATCCCCAAACTGAGACGCACTCCCCGATTATACGGTCCTCAGCAGGGATCAAGCTCATAAGCTTTGTGGACAATAAACTATCGACCTTCGAAGACTTTGGGCAGTCATTTGTCACCGAGTGGCGGAAAGTTCTCAACAAGATCTTCATCCGTTCACTGGAGGAATTAAAAGCCGTTGTGGACGACTCCCACTCCGTCGGCGACGGGATCGATGCGGGCTCGGCAAAGTCATTGATACCGATCCTGGAACACGGTTGGAATTGGATTAGTACTACGCGGAATGGCAAAAGACGCCTTGTTCAGCTCTACCCGTTTCCAGACCCAGACCCAGTTCCGTTCCCCGACACACCACCACCACCACTAAGAACCTAGGAGGCAAGCAAACCAAATCGAGAAAGCCACTCACCTCTCAATCGACATCAGAAACGCGAACACGTTCCCTAGGTCAAATTGAGTTTTGATGCCTTGCTTTGTACCGTGTTAATAGGCTTCGATGTGAGGCAAGAAAGACCAGTAACGACAGCTTCAAGAACAAGGCAGTCAACACACCGCACGTGTTAATTACGCACTGAGCGAGTCCTATCCAGGTCCGGCCTCGCCCAATTTGGGTGTCAATCTAATCTTAGATCTTAATCCAACTCTAGCCATTATGCATTGACGTTGAGGAAAGGATGGTCAAGCATTTTGAGCATGAGAAGCAACTGAAAGAGGTTCCCGATCGTCTGGAGAGGTTGATTTCTGTGAGTGGGGAGGTCGATCGTGGTAGTGCGGATGTCGAAGTTGGTGAGTATGGATGTCGAGACATGGGAGTGCGGCACGGTGATCACCCAGAGAGTGCGAATGTTTTTTTGAAACAATTAAATCCCATATATCTAACCGATCGTCGACGTAATACATATATGCGCTAGAATCATTCCTATCACCAACGATGCTATTGACGGCGCCTAGAAGTAACAAGGACCTCTAGCGTCAGCAGCGAGAAAGAAAAGTTAAGACTTGGATGATCATACATACCATCAACAAAAGTGAACCCCTCCTCAGGATACGGAGGCTCGTTGTTCGAAGACGAAGCATACAACTGCCATGTAAACAACGTATCTCTCCTCACAAAAGCACTCTCGTCCACCGGTACCGCATTCACCTTTGAATTTGGTCCACCGTATAGTTCGATTTGCATGAACCACGACTAGAATGGAATAGGATGAACATGAGAAAACAACAACGCGTATGAGACGAGCGTACCGTATCAGACCTCCATCCCTCCTCCGAAAGATACCTCACAAACCTCCCCACCGCATCCTCACTCAACGGTTCCCCCACCGGCGTCATCAACGACCTCGTATGAAACGTATCCCTCGTATCTGCCTTACTACTCGTATCCAACCCCCCACCCAACTCCTTCACACTATCGATATACGTTCCATTCCCCAACCTCGCCTCGTTATCCGGCTTTGGCATTCTCCCCAGAAACGGCGCCAGAACTTGGTCGAGCTTGGTGCCTTGGGAACCGTACCACCCACCGAGAAGGGTGAAGCTAAGTTTACCCTCGGTGGTGCCTTTGGATAGGGTGAGGCCGCCGCCGAATTCGGGTGGGAGATCCGAAGTGTTGGTGACGAAGGATTGAAAGTCAAGAAGGGCTTGAGAGGCGGTTTGGGTGTCTAGTTCCCAGGTATAGGAGAAGATGATGGAGTACGTTGGTACGGGGTTTGGATGTCGATGGGGGTTGTTATTCCGAATGAGGGGGATGCGCCTCGGAGGGCCTTGTTAGGAGGAAAAGGGTTGGTAAGTGAGTGGAAGGAATAAGAGAGGACTCACGAAGAATAAATCGGGATAGTTATCCTTCGTTACCCTCACACTCGTCCCATTCGCCAACACCGTATTCACGGCTTGGATGGTATCGATTGTAAGCCCCCACATTCTCGACGTATATCCAAATCCTCCGAACGCTTTAACATCGGTGAGCCAACCAACCCCACAAACACGAAGAACAAAAAACAACTCGACTTTACCTGAATGACCACCAATACCAACGTAGGGACACGTCCCGTGCGGTAACGCTCTTCCCTTCTCATTCAACTCAACCGCAACATCCCCCAACCGATTCCCCGTCTCAATCGTCGCTACGTTTGACGCCGAATCGACAGACAACCCTTTCATGTTACTCAACGACCAGGGTGCCATTTTGACCGCCGAGGCCGTTAGCGATGTAACTGTGCTGTGACGAGGTCAGCAAGACTCCTCAAAAGTTCAAAGAAGTAACGAATGTACTCCACCACTCCTAGCAACGACTTTCATCCCGTTCCCTCCTCCCATTCTCACAACTTTCGAAACCTCTTCTGCAGATTTGGCATACGCAACGGCAGATGGGGTAAATGTGAATCGGCGGTTATCTACTCAATGGCAACAATCAATAACGCGAGAGAAGAGAAGAGAAAGACGGAGAAGGAGAAAACTTACAAGCCTCAGTAGCACTCTCGAACCCAGCTTTCCCAGGAAATAAAGCTTCGATACCAACACCAGAAAAATCACTTGCCAAATCTGCAATAGCGAGCGTTACGAGGTTGAGTGCGGTTATAAAGACGAGGGGTATCATGGTGAATGTAGGGAAAAGAGAGACAACTAGAGCGCCTGCATTGTATCGTTTGATGGTGTCCAAGTCGTGATTGACATTGAAATGTGCATCGGGGGAAAAGAGAGAATCTGTACAAATTGCCCGGGGCTTAAAATATCCCTTTGCCCCGGCGTCCGGTACCGCCGACAGGATCCCGGCCACATGATGTCAACACGCGCTTCTGCCTGAAGCTAGGCGCTCGTTTCACCTTCCCGTTCTCTAACCGCTCACCCACGCAGGTCGTCGATACCCAGACTGTACGCGTTTGTGAGTCTGGTGCACAGGACCCCATCAAAATAAACTGAACACACCAGCTCCCGGCATCGCCGAGCCCAAGGAATGCTTTTTATGGGTTGAAACTGGACTCTGGAGATGGTGAGTGTCTCCAAGGCGGAACGGTTACCGACAAAGCTCAAAGAACTTATCAACGCACCTCAAAAAGCACAAGTTCCTCCACAAATTTAGCTGCCCTAGTTCGTTCCTCCACGCTCAAAATCAGTTTGCTTCTTCCCATGAAGTCGTCTCGACTCCCGAGTCTCAGAGTGTTTTCATAGTGTTCAAAATTCAAATGTGGTTGCATTCACATTCCCTCGGTCGGATCGAGGACTTACATAAAGTGCTTAGTATCAACTGTGCCGCGACAGCTACAGTACTAGGTGTGGCAAATTTAACTTCAAAGTACCAGTTGTTCCAGTCTTATCCAATGAAGATTTGAGGGTAGAATAATGTTCCGGATTTGAACCGATTAAATGTGCTGCCCAGACGCTCTCGGCTTGTCCTCTTGAGATGGTTTTGTCCTGGGTTTCAGAGATTCTTTAGTATTCAATGTGACGCATTTATTTTGGTCCCAGCTCAGAACGAAGTATTAAGCGCTAAATAGTAGCCAGTGTGGCCCGGTAATCGTTAGTGTACTAGCTCGGCGTTGTAGTCTGGAAACTTCGCTCTGTCGTGGAAGATGCCACCCACAGACACCCATAATCCATATCCGGATTCTCAATGACGCTGAGCTGATGACATAAGCGGCAAGCCTGTTCGACCTTTTTCTTTTACCACCACGACCTGCGAGCAAAAAGGAGCAAGATGGCTTTAATTTGTGCTGCCCAGCTGGGATCTGTGATTCTTCTTCTTCTTGGTGACTTACAGGCTCAGGTTCCGTTCGAACCCGACAAGCATATTCTGGATTCTCGTTCTTCGTTGGCATTCACACAGTATACTCGTAAACCGGCTCGGACCGTTCTCGTTCTACACATTCTATCATCGTTTATTCCAAGTTCGACAGTCTATTGGTCTGCCAAATCTTCGATGTCTTGTGACGAGAAGACTCCTGCCTCAGCGCTTTACCTGCGATGAGCTGGAAAGTTACGACATGTGCGAGTTCCCTCAGAATATCATTAGATCAACGATATGCTCATAACTCATACCAGCGAGCGGGCACGAGGAACTCTCTCTCAAGTAAACCTTCAGACTGCACGATACTACAACTTCTACTGTTCCATGCCTACACCTGAATGATCGCCGGCTCCCTCGTTCCCACTGTCCTCGGCTACCTCCCCAAACTTCGATGCGCGACATGCTTGCGAGCGGTTAATGGCCGCGGGTTGCGAGCTAGTATCGATGAATGGGGCTGTCAGCCATCGATCACTCATCTTATAGCAATCAGCGGGGATAGTAGCGTTCGATCTGGACGCAGAAGTGACAAGGGGGAGGTGGTGGAATTGGTCGGAAATTTGGAATCAATTGCTTTGTCGGTGCGTGTCGTCGTGTTCACAAGGGAACGACTTTCAATGTGTTTCTTTCTGGAGGTACGAGCAGGAATTAAACATGGAGATGTGACCGCCACTACGAAGGATCACTGTCCAAGATAGCCCGGCGTCATGTCCAATGGTCTTATGCGTATCTGGTATTACCTGGCCAAAGCCAACGGTAGTTGATGGGCAGAGGTTTACACATTTGCCTGAACTCGAGCTAACAGATGGATAGTACAAGCTTCGTGCTGTAATAGACGCTTGCAACTGCTTCCGCTTGCCGGAACAGATTCCTCGCTCATTGATCACTCTTTTTCTATCTCATATCTCAACCACCCGACTCCTTCGCGCTTCCTGAATCAGCTCCGACATCTGAACGAATGGAAAGAAAACAACGCCAGAGAGTACCGTCGTGATCGATCTTTATTGATTTGACACCCGAAAAAGAACGTGTGGGGTCGTTACAGGGAACTCTTCGTGTCTCGGCAGATAATTGCGACCGTTCAAGGGAGACGACAGCTGGAATCCGGTTATGGATCACTTTGGTGGACGAGTCCAAAAGATGGACAGAAGACACAATCGGACCTCGAACACGTATCTGAAACCTTTCAGAGCTGTTACGGCGGCCTGACCACTTCCAATAATACTAGTCTAACGGGTACCAGTAGACATATTGCAGGATTTGCCCCCACCCTTGCCAGCATCACGAGGTATGGATCAAGCAAAGGCCATGATAGGGGCGATCGATGAGGTCCGTGTGACGGATGGTGGTGGTAGGCCAAAGATGATCAATGATCAATGAGCTCTTGCTACAGATACGAGGCATGTTCTTCAGAGCTCACCTCAGTTTGACTGCCCCGCTACGCCCGAGACTGATTAATCGTTTCCGGCCTCTTCGTCATGAATTTCGAACCTCCTTCATGATCGCACACAAGGCCATTAGCGTGAGACAATTTCATGGGTCCCTCATTGCTGCCACACCGGTGAGTATCGTATATCTATCGGGCTACCACTCGGCTCTCATCTCTCAGTGTGATTCTTGAGATATACCGCTTATTTCTGGGGCATCGGTGTAAGCGCTAAGCGTACCTCTTGGCTCAAGGCTCGAAGTTAGAACGTGGGAGTTGGAGGCAAGCTCATCAGGTTCCCAGCTTCTGCGTTTTGATAGTCCCAAAGATCTACGCGGAGAGATGATGTCTACCATACCTGAAAAGCATCACAAGACAACTGAATGACATCCCAGTGCTCCGGCTTTCGAGATCAAACCCCTAAGTAAATCTAAAAGATTAAGCATATTGTTTTCCTTGCCACATGGCAATCAAAGCCTCCTTGGGGCCTCCTTGTGCACACTCACTACGGCCATGAGATACAATATTCCGGATGTACAAACAGCAATCAAATACCCTCACGGCTCACAAACGCCACAGATTGGTTTTCAAGCATCTATGAGCTCACAACGACCTAGTCAACATCGATGGCCTTTGCCGATGGATTATACCCTTTCATAGTTGCAAGTTCCGTATTCCACGTCGAAGATAAATCATATGAAGCCTACTTTACGCGATGGTGAGGCCCTCGACACCTCTGGCCTTATTGTACAGAAGGTGATTGCTGTTGTACAAACGTGTGCATTTTATAGGGGTTATCCGTTTGCACGACGTGGTGAACCTAACAAGCTCGGAGCGAAACACACTCACTGTTCACAAAGTACGTGTGGGTTTTTCCGACTCCAAATGCCGGAATGTTGATATCTCTCCGCTGCCCACCGCACGCTCGGAACACATATCCCAAGTTAGGTCCTAGGATCATTTGATGGGTCATCACGCCACAGAAATCGCGTGAAAAATGAGAATCCACCACGATGGGAACTTCGAAGCAAGAGGTAAAATGGTAGTGCCGATGAAGTCCAGATGGCACGTACCTATTTTGGTCGGGTGGGTTCGTTCCTTGAATTCTTAAAGACCAAACACCTTCCAAAGACATCGTCCCCTCTCTCCGCAGCGACATTTTAGCTCCTCCCTTTTCTTCTTGCAGAGGGAGCTCTCCCTCGCTCGAAATCCTTTGGAGGAATGGATTTCTTAGACTTGACACCCGCTACCTTTTTCTCAGTCATTCAGTGGATGAGATATTCAGAGTGTACGTGTCAGAGCCTTCAGAGATACTTCAGTGCACTGAATCATTGCTTTTGACAATAACTATGATGCAGTTGCCTCGAGTACCATCATAATATTCGATCACCGTGAGGAACCTTGGAATTCAGATCAAGACTAAGGCTAAAGCTTACAATCCAGTAATCACTCTAGATGATGAAGTACGTTTCACTATCTTTGTTTACAGTCCCTGCTCACTTTGTTTATGATTTACAGATAGAACTGATCTGGGTCAGTCCCATATTCATACCCCATCCTCAAAGCTCTGCATGCAACAGCTAATTTGACCCTGATCGAACCAGCGAAGCTCCTGGTCACCAGTGAAGCTACTATTGTTGGTCGTGAGTGGTCTTGTACCATACAATTGGGTTCTTTCATTTACAGAAACATGTGGAACTCAATGTTTTAGAACCGGTACTACACCTTTGCATCTGTAATGTGAGCTCCATACCATCTCATATTGCTAGAGGCCTTCTGACTGTTGGTGGCGCTCTTTAGCTTCAACAACTATGGTACGTGGCAGGCTCGCGGCTGGGCCCCCATCGCCCCGGATATCTAGTAAACCATCTGAATTTCTCCTCATATGTCTTCACCAGCTTATTTTGTGCCTTCCCACTCGGACTCGGTGAGCAACACTGTCCTTATGGCACTGTATAGACTCTTACTCGTACTTTCTTTTTTATGGCTGATATCTGATCTTGCCCACCATCACCCGCGTACTCCGTGAATTAGTTGTAAGTTAGAATATCATCTGCAATGGGGTCTCGGATCACTCACTGGACACGGCCAAATTGGGATATGATTGTCCCTTTGATATAGCTGTAAGTGGTTTCTCGGGCTCATGAGTTGACCTTATGACAAATTCCTCACAGGGATGCGATTCATTCAATGGCAAGAATGGACTGGCCTTCTAGCGTGCATGATTGCTGAATGTACGTCTCCTCGGGAAAATCTTCTTCCCTCCCAAACATTCCAAACAATCCCATCCCTCATTCCCATCTCACTTCGGATAATTCCTATCTGCTAATGCAAGATCCTTGTAGCCATCTTACAGATGCAATTATATGCTCTGTATTCTCTCAACCGAAGGGCGCTCATTATGATGGTGGCTGCCTTCCTTCTAACGTCTGCTGTTGCAGCTGTCATAATGGAAACTGTTGTTTCAAACATCACAGGCGAGCTTATCCCAATTCTGCATCCATTGCTGTTCACTCATGAAAGACACAGTGATATCACTCACTGTTTTTAAGCCTTCAGGGCAAGGCTTATCATTTTGCCTTCTCCTCAACCTACCTCCCAAATTCTATGTATTTTGGATCCCAATACTGGCATTTAAGATGTTCCTGTTCTGTCTAGCACTGTTTCAAGAATACAAGACTTTTCGGTCTGAACCTAGCTTGTTTGAGTCTGGGAAACAGTTGGTGGGAGTGCTAGTACGGGACTCAATCATGTATTTCTTCATGTGAGTTTCCCCCATCCTCTTGGTTAATGACAAGAATTCAATGATTTATGTTACCCCCTCATCAGCATGTTTGCAGCATTTCTTACAAATCTTCTGGTTTTGAAAGCAGATGTAAGTTTTTTGTGATTTTGCATTACTGATTTAACAACTCAGTTCATCACTCAAACTTGATATGCACAGTTGAACCTTGTGGAGGTTCCAATTGGATGGTTGATAGCAATGTCTTGCGTACTCGGGAACAGGTTCATTCTCAACATGCGTCAAGTTATGAGTGTCCAGATGGGGAAAAATTTATTGCCTCCCCCCTCCTACTGTAATTTTGCCCCTCCCCCAAAAGATGTGACCTTGTAGGTCATCACAGGGGGAATGTTTGGTTGCATGGAGTATAATGGAATATGTTATGAATTGCTCAACTACTTCTCTGGTTTTCTTGGTCCCTTGATCATTTCCCTTGATGTCCTCTTGACTCCACTTCATTTCATGTCCTAGTATTACATTATGGCTTCCTTGATGTTCCAAATCATCTCAGACCATTCCTACACCTTGTGTTCATCTTCCATATGGTTCCCATCGTCATACTGTTGTACATTGACATCTCTTAATGTTCTATTTGTTACCACATGGTCCTGTCATGAAGATGCAGCTTTTTCTTTTTACATGACTTTCAGATGTTCATTTCTCACAGTCACTTACAATACATATTTCCTCTCATCGTGTAGCACCTGCTACTAGAGTGCTCAAGTTAAGTGTAATTTCATGTGATTTATGGAACTTTGGAAGCAACAACCTATGAAGTATAGTAAGTACTAGCATGAGCCCAAGTGGCTAGTAAAAGGTTCAGAGCTAGAATGGAAGGATCAGACATCCTACTGTCTCTGAAACATGTAGGGGCCATACTAGAGAACATTGACTAGTCTCTGTAATCAGATCAAGGGAGGAGTTAAATAAACCAATGAACAGAGAGTGGCATGAGTGCTGATACCTGCAGGTGGAGACAGGTATATGTTGCAATCTTATATTGGATTTTGATGGGATCAGATTGGAATTAATCGATGGACAATGCCACACCAAATAAACCACATTCACAACCATGCAGGTGGCTCATCCACGTTTCCCTGAAAGGACTACAAGATGGGTTGGGTACAATCAGTCCAAAACCCACAGCTGTGTACAGATCAGGCTGAATTGGGTAACACATGAATTCATGTCTACGATCTAGCGAGCATTGAACAAAATTGAGTATGTTACACACCACATTAAAATGAACCAACAAAGAGGGTAACATGTCAGAATGGATCTAGATTAGAGTAAATGGGATGAAAGGAAGGTTTGAGATGGGGTAGTAAAGACCAATTGAGTAAATAGTACATAACTAACTAGACTATATGAATTGGGGGTTCTCAGAATCGATTACGGAAAGTAGACAAGAAACAACCAACAAAGAACAAGAATTACCCATTCATCACTAATGAGAAAACTAGTGCTTTTGGTGTGTTGTTAGGGATGGTGCAGAAGTAAGTACTGGAGTGGCCACCTTCAAGATTCTGGGAATTCTCCTCAGGGCGTTTGGCGGCATTTTCAAGGTGTTGCTTTCCATCCGGGTGCCAAGTTTCTGCTGAGTTACTCTAGTCCCAAGGGAACGATCATCGACCCACTTGTGTCTCAGAGACTGTTGTGGTAGCTCCCTGTGGGAAAAAGTCTGGTTTTCATAGTCATAAAGCGTGGCACTCATCTGTTTCTGCCCTCAAATGCTTTTGCCTTGAAGCAGAAGAGTGTGCTCTGCGTGAAGGTAAGGAACAGGTGGATGAAGAATCATGGGTACTGATAGTGCTGACGGTTCATTCCCACCATTGTCATCTTTTCATGGTTCCTGAATAACACCATGCACAGAGACTTCCTGGTCAACTTGGATCATTGATTGAGCCGTTATCAGAGCAACTGAGGAGAATTCTGAGCGGAAACTGGGCTGAGAGTCTGAAGGGTTGTGCCTTCCATGATGTGGAATTGGTCCCCTCCAATGCCTCGAAGTTCTCCAACTTGGTTATTAATCACATTGGAAATACCACCAACACCGTGTCTGTTACTTCTTGGCATGTGCTTGGTGTCCCAAAGCGCTAGACGCTAAGACTTTGGATACAGAGATGATGGTGGCAGTGAGCAGAGAACAAGAGCAAGTAAAGAACTGGTCCCAATGACAAGTTACATATATTTGTCATGAAGTGCCGCTTTTCCCCCTATCTTTTCCTTTCTCAGCGCCTATTTCCCTTTCAGCGCTTACTTGTTTCTTTGACGCCTACCAGACGCCCGTTTCCCCTTCCCACATATTTCCTTCTCACACTATTGTCTTTTACACCTTCTTCACGACCCATTCATTCTATTGTTCTTATTGTCTTCTCTCATCTCCTAGTTACTCATCCCGGACTCGCTATTGTCTTATACTTGACTACTATTGTTTCCTTATTGTTTTCTTATTGTCTTTCCTATTCGTTCACGACTCATATCTCAGACCTCTGACTGGGTATATAAGCTAGGTAGTTTACACCTGGTCCCTCATCTTGACCTCTTGTTGTTGGGACCAGGTGAGTAGTTATTTCTGTCTTTCTCTATCTGCAATGTATCTGACTTGTCGTTGGGACCAGTTATCTACCTGCTCTTGCCCTCTGCTTGCTACCTCTGTCATCTCTATCGTCGTCTCTGCTAGTCGACTTCCGCCGCCGCTGTTTCTATAGTCCTAGTGCCTAGCGCTTTGGGACATTAGGTCAAGATCCTTATTGCACTGACAGCCTAACCAGTGGTAGGGTTGTCCTTGCAAGATCATCACGGCTTCAAAACCTTGCTCGAATCTCGTTCACGCAGTTGATCCCGCAGACCAACATCACTGGCACCGCCACCCTGAAAACCGCAACTGGAGACTTTGTGAACTCCACACCTGCCCACACGCCGACCCTTTGAATTCGATCCCCAAAGCTCGACAGTTCGACGACGGATCACAACTAGTACCGCTACCGTTCCCAAGTCCTACTCCCGCTCCTGAACCAGAAACCGACCCCACAGTCTCCGCTGCCTTACCGTTTGTTGCACCACCCACTCCCGTAGGTTCTGGACCAGCCACTCCACGACCTCTCTCTGCTCTTTCACACCGATCTCCATCCCCAGCTGAAACCACCGACTCACACACCTCCCAAACCACTACTTCCAGTATATCCAGCATGTCTACTCAGGCAACTGCCAGCGCCACCCTTGAATCCCTTCTTACCCGCCTCGTCAATCAGCAACAATCCCAGCAAGCCCAGCTGGACGCCATCAGAGACGCCTTCAAGGCCAACAAAGATGAAGGAGCAATCATTGCAAAGCCCGCCGCCTTTAAAGGCGATGCGGATGATGTAGCCAGGTTCCTGCC
>JANHQD010002666.1:0-12785 GCA_024721195.1 Marasmius sp. AFHP31
TTATCTCTTTCTCGGCGTGATGGCAGGATAATATCTGCTCCGACTTATCTAGTCAAATTCCTGGCGGTCCTTGTGGATCCAGGTACCGGTGTTGCCATTCCGATGCTTGGGTCGCAAGTCCCTTCCATTTACCTCAAGAGTCCCCTCAGTTCTAGCCTTCTGAACTAGCTGCGGCAACTTCTGAAGTGTAGTTCTATGTCCTGTTCTCCTTCTAGTATATGTGGTCTGCCCTCAGAGGCGAAGTAGTAGCTCCAGGGACCGTCGATCATATTCTCGATCACTTGGATACCGGGCCTTGAACATCTTATACGGTGGCACCACTTCTAACTTCCGAAGTGAATTTTATCTTCCGTTCTTCCGGTTCAGAACTAAGTGGAGGCTAGAGGCGTATCCCTCAAGCCTTGCTTACTTTTGCCCTGAACTCAGTATGAGCTTGCACAACATATTTGAGCACTTCAGAAACACGCTATTCCGTGAGTGATCCCATGTTCTGTGTCTCCTGTATTGCTGGACATTGTTTATAGAATTCTACGACCTTAATCCTTATCCGGACGACTCCACCTTCAAAGTAGGCAATCACTGTCTCATCCTCTCCCTTCCGTTTGATCAGTGGAACGAAACTTTGTTTGGCCTCCTGTTCCAACACCTCTTCCTCAGTCGACATCGTTCCCTGTACTGGGGCTACCTCGTCCGATATGATCACCACCAAGGCGAGGTGTACTTCTGCGAGGCCCACTTCCATACCAACCTTCCTCTTGTGGCTCGGAAGTGTGTTAATACCGTTGCCGAAGGTATTGCCCGCGTTGGGTTCCTTTCTATGAAGACCGCCCTCATTCCTGGAGCCGTCCAGGCGTGGATTGATGCCGTTGTCTTTGCCGCCAAAGCTCCTGCTCCTCCAACATTGGGTTATGAGGAACTTCAGTTCTTTGTATTTACCCCTCAGATGGGTCGCTGGTTGTCTCGTACACCACTAGTTTACTGTCCTCTAGTCTGCGACCTATATTATTTACACCGCCTTCAGCAGAACAAAGCATGGCATTATACCAATTCGGAAGTAGATGTTCCATCCGTTATTCCTTGGTACGATCACCTCGACGACTCTATACTGCCTAGTTTATTCCACTTAGACGTGTAGTACTTCTTCGAGGCTACATAACATGACTGTGCCTTTTCTTCCGAAGTTCAGCCATCGAATCTCAAGGCTAAATTCTTAGTTTATCTGCTCCCGTGGAGCCGTTCTGGTTCGGGTTTCAGCAGGTACTACTTAGTTCCACTCCTCGGAACTTCGTCTTTCCCCATTCAAATCCTTCTTAAATAGGTCGGATGCTGGGTTTGCCGATCAGTACAAGTCTTTCTTGCTCGCCTCCGTCGATCATTTCCATGCCCAACTTTCGCACCATAGAAGATCACTTCTGCAATCTCCTGTACAGTACGTCCTAACCATCCCTTTCTTCTGAAGTTACTCTAATCTGTTCCAGAGTTGTACAAGCACTGGCCATATCACGAGGACTATTCCGCCAAGTTGACCAATCGCAGCCTCATCCCTCGCATTCCTCTTGACCGCGAAAGGGAGGCCTTGTTAGGCTTGCTCCTTCAGCACTTCTTCTTAAGCCGACACATCTCCTTCTATTGGGGTTTCGTCGCCTGTTTCGACTTCAGACAGGCCCCCATCTACTTCTATGAAGACAACCTGTCCGTGTACATCCCTCTCAAATCTCAGAACGTTATCGACATGGTTGCAGAGGCAATCGCTCGCGTAGGGTTCCTAGGTTCCCATACGGCCTTTATCCCTGGAGCCACCCACGCCTGGATTGATTCTGTTGACCACTGCATGGTCGATCCTCCTCCCTCGAAGTTGGAACCCAAACAGTTGATCTTCTTCCAGTACGACCCTCTCATGGCCCACTGGGTTACTCGTCCATCCTACCACCACAATCCCGTCCTCCACGAAGAGTTCTATCTCGACGAGTTAAACCAACCCGATTCTCCATCCGTTTGGGACTACCAACGCGATGATTCCAAGCTGGACGAGTACTTCGGATGGGACAAAGATGCGGTCCACAACATGTAGGAGTAGAATTATCTTTCCTTTAAAATCCTTCTAGACTCGTACATCTATCTCTCATTCCTTTACTACTTCTGTAGATATTCTATTTGTCTTCATCTTCAAGTTCTGAAGTTGATCATACACTTCGACTTAGGCGAAATAGATTCAACCTGCTTGTACTTCAGTCCCTTATTATCGAATCTGAAGCTCTCTAGTCTTTGCCTTCTTCTAGTCATGCCTCATCGGAAGTTCATAAGTTCATACAGTTCCATCCGCGTCTTCAGATGAGGTTCTTGCCCGATTCACATCGTCCGGCGTTCCTTCTTTTTATTTGTTGGTCGCTCATTGTTAATGTCCAATCCCTCCCTTGGTCTGGTCACAGAGACTAGTTGATGTTCTGAAGTTTGTAGAACAGAGCGACCCCTACAGGTTTCGGGTGCAGTAAGATGACTTAGTATTGTCTTATCCTTCCGTGCTAGTCCTGAACCTTTTACTAGCCGTTCGGGCTCACGCTAATACTAAATAAACTTCAGAAATTATACCTTCTGAAGTTCCATAAATCGCTTACAATTAAGCTAAAATAATGAGCGCTAGTAGCAGGCGCTACAGCGGTAAGGTTCGACTATCTGATTCCCCATCTTTTTCTCCAGGTCGGTCTCTTTCACAAATGCAAGGGTCTTGCAGGAGACATCGAAATCGTCCATATCCGACCTAACACTGCCATCTGTACTCACCACTTTGACTACAAGCCTCTGAGTGTCCGCTTGGTGCCCCACACGTCGTACCAGAAGCCCTAGATTGGGCTGGCTGATTACCATCATAAGGCCCTTTTCACGAGCAAGATTGGGGCGCTTTGAAGAGGGACTGACCCCTGAGCGGGAGACGTAAGTGCGCCTTTTGGTCTGATGGTCGAAGTTGTCGCGCTGATAAACATCCACTCGCCGCTTCTTGTGGTTGAGGTGCAGCGTAATCCACTTGTTCTTCTCCCCCTTCACATCCGCAAGAACTTCCTGCCTGTCGAGTGCTAGGCAAACAGACAGCCGCTGGAACCAATTTGGTGAGTTATCCTGTGTGATGAAGTCGTCGTCATCCTTCTCAAATGTTTGTTTCGAAGGGTTTGGTCCCAATATATCAAGGGTTGGATTCCAGACCGACTCTGATGTATCAGCCACATGGAGAGGGGTGTGAAAACCGTCGAGAGGTGAAGGGGCGGAAGAATGGGGCGTGGAAGCATCAGCAAAGCGAAAAAATTGGGTAGTTTTCCTTGTTCCGCCACTGGAGTTCATCGCGCTCGCCCAGCCGATATTCAGGCACATAACTAGATTTGAAACAAAAGAATTGTGCTTGGGCCTGTCTCCACCTGGAGAAATCATTGAGAAATTGACCAGTCCTGAGTAGTGTTCACTGTCAGTAAGCAGGAAAGAACACAATAGCCATAAAACTTACTCCCGAGTGCATATGCAGTTGTAATCTATCTCAAAAACCGACCGGAGCGATGACGTTCTCATTGTCTTCAACGAAACAGTGACAGCGAGTCCACTGATAGTGGTTTCGCGGCGGACGTTGACATCTAGAACCCTGCCATATTCCCCCTTGTGTTCTCCTTTGTGGACCACAGCAACCTCGAGCCCTTTCCATGGAGCGATAGGCGTCTTTGGTCCAATTGCCTCCACCAGCATCACGGCTGACCCTTTCACAAGTCCTTTACGCCCCTTGAGCTCGCCGTACCACCACCGTCCCTCTCCCTCTGGGTGGCCCAGAATCCTGATTTCGTCACCAACATGGAATGATAACTCTTCATCTTGTTGGTTAGTCGCAGGTGCGTAATCTTGTTTGGCGTGAAGAAAGGGAGGCTTCACTTGTGATGATGTCGGAGTAGGTTCCCATTGAAGATCGTTTGCTGACCTCGGAGGATTTAGAGGAGAGGACTTGGAGGGGGCAGTCCACGAGAACTGTGTCATATCGGCTTGGCAATTCACCCGCCTGAGGGTATTCACATGAAATCTTTCGACGCTCTGAATTCTGAAATCAGTATGTTCCAGGCGTATCCATAACCATTGCAAACGAAGCTGAGAGTCAACAGAGGTGACTGACACCGTGCTGCAATCCTCAACCGCAGTTAGAAGACCGCTGGATCCGTCAGGTAGCCAAATGTCGTCGGAGATGGAGAACATCTTCCGCAGGAGGAACTTGGGCAGGAAAAAGGAAAAGCCAGTAGTACCTTCGATCTCGGATTCCAGCTTGACCTCACAGAAGGGGCCATAATTCACGGTGGGGGATGACATGATGACAGTGCCAGTATGGCTACTATCACGACCGATATCGATTTCAGAGCTGATCCCAGCGGTATTCCCGTCAACGTCTTCAAAGGTAGTCCAACGAATCACCACAATCGGGTCTCCATCCTCCAAGACCCAATTGTCTGGAGGAGGCATTCGTCGGACACATCGGCACACATGCAGATGCTGGGAGGACACGAATAATGCGGCAAGTGCCGGAGGGATAGTAGGGGCACTGAAGAGTTTGGATCGTCGTATCGTTTTCCATAAAGGCCATACTCGAAACGCGCTCTACCAACTGTCACAAACTTGATGTGAGGGCATTCATGCAAGGTGGCACAGCAATCCCTCTTGTTTGAACATGCCACAACTGGAGACTTCGAGTAGAACTGAGCTTCCGAGCTGAGTTGGAAAAGGGTATGGGGGCGGGCCTGATTGTAAGCCGTCGGGCCATCTGGACTGCACTTTAGCCACGGGACGAGCAGGACTTCTGCCTTCAGGATGGGGGTGTTGGCCTTCTTTTCAGCTAGCCATTCTCGTTCTGCTTCCAGCTTCTTCGTCAATGGCCAGGACGCCCTCTTACTTTTCATCCTCTCTATTTCTCCTTCTGTCAACTCCGTATCGCTGTTCTCTGCGAGATCAACATCGTCGAGGAGACCGACTACCAGGCCAATCTCACCTCAAAGATGGCCCGATGATTCAACCACCCAAGTACCCTCCAATATCTGGTGTTTGGTCCATTCCGCTACCTCCTCTGGTCCCAACATTATCTTTCGGAACGCCCAATAGTAGGTGTTGCTGGGACTGACGCAACGTGGTTCCGCTATGCTACTCTCCAAGCCCTCCATCGAGCTGTCATTGTCTCCCTGGGGAGATATCGTTGTCCTAAGTTGTTTGTGAGATTCCGCTTCACGGCTGATTGCATCGGTTTCCAGGTGTTCGAGGACTGCATTCACCCGCTTGTTACGTGGCCCAGCTGTGCTCTGGACGTGACGAGTACCTATGATGCCAATATTAACCCACATACAGGCCTATTAAAATAGTAAGACACTCACTGGGTCCTGGCCGGTTACTTGCAAACACTTTGATGTCAGCTGTTTCGTCAGCCTCGTTGCTGCTGAGTTCAGCTTCAAGTGAGATGAACGGGTTGGTTCTTTTTGACGATTTCGTGTCTGATTACAAGTCTTAGAATGTATCTTTCGTTTGTATTGTAATAGTATCTTACGACACATGGAATTCAAGGTCTATACTCTACAGATGGTGGTGGTTCGTTGCAGAGTCAGCAGGTGTGAAAAAGAGTTGAACCAATCGAGATACATTGCACGTGAGGCCAATTCCGGGTGTATCGGACTTCGGACATATGAATACAGATTGTCTGAACGTAGGTCGCAAAACGTAAGTAGAACGGAAATGCTAATTAGATAGGTAACGAGAGGCATAATAATATGTAAAGTATTATAGAAACTACCCAGTGTCAACAAATACGGAACGTTTTTCGAGAACGCAGATCAATCACTGTCAGAGATCTCGATAATTTCCGGGTCCTTGGTCACCTCCTTCCTCTTTGACACTGCTCGGGCGCTTGGTGTGGACGTTGTCAACCCTGCCACGCTGGATAGTTCGTCTTTGGCTGGGAGTCCCGAAGTAGCTCGGTCTTTGCCCTTGCGGGAAGACGATGCGGTGGAGTTGGGGGCGATCGGTTGAGATCGGCCAGCGCAAAGACCTGATTTGAGTGAGGTTAGATCTCGGTCGTGATGTGTTCAACGGATCGGTATTACCTCCATAACCATCGTCCAATCGGCTCCTCTTATCCAATGAGTCTTGATTCAATTCATCGAGGACATCCGTAAGATGTTGCTTGGGGGCGCTAGCGGAAGTTGGAGTGACGGGAGTCGGAGTGCCAAGTTCAACTTGGTCAGGCTCCTTGTTGTGAACAATGCGACACCGGTGTTCGAGCACCGCGACAGAGAGGATCGTGACTATAGGGAGACAATGAGCAACAGGATAGCAGAACAGATAGGAGGGGCTTACCAGACTTGACGATACGCTGCTGGTCCTTTGACATGTGCACTAAGAGAGCAATAAGTGATGGTGATAGTGATTGAAAAGCACACATACCTCAGTTTTGCCTATGGAAGTAGCGCGAACACTGGTCTTTGCTGTCTGTTAGAGAAGTGGTTAGTCGGGATGAGAACAAGCAATTCCCAGATTACGAACCTCTCAAATCCTCCTGAAATTCTTCCAGTTGGTGAAGGTAAAGGAATTGGGCGAGCCAGTAAATGAGGTCTCCAGTGTGTGGGTCAGGCAAGACGTTGCGGGTGTTCACGGCTTCAGAGTAGGCTTTGTGAGCTAGTGAATATTTCGTGTATGATCTCATCAACTCAGTGATGAGATCCCACTCGTCTTCGTCAAGCAGGCGCTAAAGCAGAGGAGATTGGTCCGGGGTGTGGACAGTTCTGGACAGTCGGATGTGAGTGAGTTGAGGTGTGAGAAAGAGATGGGAGGTGGGGATGGTAAGTCAGAGCAAGACAGATGAACACAGGCAGCGCGCACTCGCACTTCACAAGTCACAAAGAACAGAGATAAAGGTGGGAGATAGATAGATCCATTCAATGTAAGTAAGTAGAGTTTTTATACAAAGCCCAAATCTACATGAAACACATATGAGAAAGTAAATAAAATGAATGTCCATGGGAATAACAACCCAAGACGTGCTGTCAAATGTCACTCCCCTCTCGGCTTGCCACCAGACGTGTAGAAGAGACACTGATGAGTTGCCCAAGTTCCGGAGTGCTCTGCAGTGGTGCGGAGAGGGGAGATTGGTTGTCGAGTCACGGAGGTAGAAAAGGAAGAGCGGGAAGTGGACTTGAGACTGGCAATGGTGGAGGGAATGAAAAGAGAAGAACAAAAGAAAGAGAAGAAACGGATGGGATGAATGGGAACTAATTGGAGACGGATAATGGTAATGTAGATGTATTGGATTATGATGAAATGTGGAGGTGTCGGTGTGAAACAGCGTAGGAGGTCGAGGATAGGGGTTTGTGGAAGGACAAATCAATGAGTCCTTCCACAGTGCGAGCCTTGTGGTTGTTGGCACCGTGGGTCTGGACACTGGCATATAGAACAGTGGTGAGTAAACGATCATAGGTTCCGACAAGAGTCAATTTTACCTCAAAATATTGATCCCCAGGCTTCTGGTCATCAGCAGGCTCCTCTTGAATGCGTAGTTGATGTCAACTGCCTCCGAGTGGACACCTAGCCAGGATGTTGTATTGGGCCTTGTTTGGGTAGCAAATAGACGAGGGTGTACGGAGAACAAACAAGCGATGTTCTTCTCCTTCTTGACGAGATGGTAGATAAGACATGGCTGCGTGTGGGAGATTGCAAGATAGATGGCTTGCTGTTCAGTTCATTGGGTGTTTTATACTGCTGGGAGTTGGTCAAAGAGGGTGGCATGAGCTGACAAGTGTCAAGAACTAGCCTAAGGTCTGAGGCCTCTCAGGCCACCTCATCTAGGGTCAAGAAGTCGAAGGGAGAAGGTCTTGCATTGTGCAGAACATCTAACACTGTGTACTGGGTGTGAAGACGAAGTGGACAAGCTGGGGAACTCTCTACAGGTGTCCATGAGTATATATGACAATGGTACAGCATTCTGAGTCATGGAAACCTATCCTAGTATAGTAAGATAAAAGAACAATGAAGAACAATGTGGAACATCAAAGAATATCAAAGGAGTCAGGTAGAAACTGATGGAACAATCAAGGGATGTCAAGTACAGCAATATCATGATAGAAATCAGATGGAATGATGAACCCAAGGTATGGAATGATCTGGAATGGTCTGGAACATCAAGGAAGCCATAATGCGATACTAGGGACATGGAACGAAGTGGAATCAAAGGGAAATCAAGGCTAATAGTCCGGGGACCAAGGAAACAGGAGGAACAGTGGGGCAATTTGTAACAACAAGAGACCAAAGACTCATGGGATGTGGCATAACTTCTATGCCTAAAAAATCGAATCAAAGGCCACCACTGATCGCTTGGGCTGATCAGTGGCATTGTTGGTCGCTGCACAGTGTCTAATTTGCTCTTGATTTCCTGTACTCGGAAGACAAAGTAAGTATGGTTGTCATGATAACCATGTTGTCTATGTGCTTACTGTTGAGCTGGACTCACAGACACAGGATGGGTCCTATCAATGATGGTGGTTGGTTGGAGAGTCAACAGGCGTGCGAAATTCTCAAACAAACTGGGATGTAGGCGTGGTGACAAGGATTTTGGGTGTCGGGTGAACAGTCTACCGTGGCCCAGTTTCTTAATCTTGCTGACACCCGAAATCCTTGTCACCAAGCCTATATCCCAGTTTGTTCAAAAATTTCACATGCCTGTTGACTCTCCAACCAACCACAACCATAGGTTGTCACGTCGCTGTGGCATGAATGTTTTATGTATCAGTCCACTGCCATGAAAGGTCATCACATAGAAATAAGTCTAGAATGAAGTCCTTGAGGTTTGTTGATGAGACGTAGAATATGAAAAGCGTACCTACTGAAGCTGTTCGACACAGATAAGCCAGGATAAGCCATACTCATAGGTTGTTTATCAACTACTTCTGGATAGCTTTAGGAGCACCTGAGCGAGTAAGTGCAAAGAGTTTGATTCAAGTTCAAGACTGAATAGTTTAGGGTATAATTTCTACAGAACTACAACTGACGCAGCAACTGGTCCATGAAACTCTCATCATCACCAATCTCTCGCTCAACTACCTCATCATTGTCACCGAACTTTAGACAGACCTTGGTACGCTTTGTTGGTATTGAGCAACCAGATCCAGCTTCCTGGAACTGGCGTTTCTTCGATACAAACTCTTCAGTTTGGGACATTGAAAGGGAAGGGAGGCCATTATTGGGAGTGCTGGATGGTCCTGCAGCAGGAATGTCATCGAATTCAAAGTCGAGGTCAAAATCTCCGTCGTCCGAACAGTACAAACCAATAACTTCATCCAAAGGAGGAGGGCTGAAGTCCTCGAGATCAGACTCATCACCCGTGGCAATGGTGATCTTCTTGAGGGGAGAGTTGGGCACGGTCCTGGCACGCTGTTTTGGAGACGGAAGACTCGGATTTGGTCCCCTAATCGGTGCTAAGAGAGGGTCATTTGAGTCTTGGCAGGGGAGAATAGTAGACAAGAACTTACAGGAGTGAATATTGCGCAATACCGACGCTTTCACCTTGCTCCTACCAGATTGACCCGTAACCAATGTTCCCTTCTCCTTCTTTGCTGCTCTCTCTGTAGCCTTCTGTGCCTTCTGTGCAGCTTTCTGTGCAGCTTTCTGTGCAGCCATCTCAGCCTTATCCACCACCTTTTTGAACTCCCTCGCTTCCTTTTTCCCTTTCTGGTATTTCTCATTCCATGACGTGGCTCGTGCACAAAGCTCGGGGATGATTTCGCTATTGGCCTGCAGACCATAGTGAACGAAAGGATTTGCTGGTTGGCAGCCTGAGCACTGTCAGAAGGTGAGTATGATGATACGTACTAGAACAGATAGCACTCACACGGTAGTACAGGTGACCAATGTTGAGACGGTGGTTAGGATGAGTGCTAACCTGTATCCTCAGCTTGTGGGCCCATCCCACTGCACATGGTTGGGCGATCGGTTCTGGAGGGCCGGCCCCCGGTTTTCAAGTTAGCGTTCGGGTAGGCTACATCGAATAGAATTTGCGTCTTCGGATGTGTGGGCTGGGTTGGAGGGGAGAATTCAAGTCAAAGGCGAGATACCATGGTGCTCTAGAGGTGCAGGACGGTCAAAAGAACAAGGATATACCGGCAGGTAGGTTGTCATCCAACGGAATTCACTCGCCCTTTTCTACGCTGAGATCCAACACTTTGACTGGGTGGCATTGAAGGGTTGAGCTGTTCTGTGGCATGGGGTCACACGTTCACTCGTATCGATGCTGACTTATTCACGAGTGTAGGCAAACAGATGATATCCTATTGGCTAATTTTCAGAGCCTCGTCCAGAACCTTGGAGGAAGTACGGGGCACCTGGTTTAAACGCGTTGGAACATGTCGGATAGTCTTTGGTGGTTCAAGCGGACCGGATAACAAGTTTGCCGACACGCAATCGCCAAAAGCTGTGTGGCAATATCCATGGCAAAGCCTTCGTATTGCCCGATCAGGTGGTACAAAACAACACTCAGGCTGTCATGAAGTGCCGCTTTTTCCCCTATCTTTTCCTTTCTTAGCGCCCATTCCCCTTTCAGCGCCTATTTGATACTTTGATGCCCACTAGATACCCGATTCCCCTTTCCACATCATTCCCATCATTTCCTTCCTTGTTCTTTCACATCGTCTTCATAACTGATCCCATCTATTGTTCCCTTTGTTCTCCTTGTTCTCTCACATCACCTTCACAACTGATTCCATCTATTGTTTCCATCGTTCTCTTTGTTCTTTGACATACAACAGTTACTCGTTCCGGACTCGTTCTTATTCTATACCTGGACTATTATTGTTCTCCCCTTGTTCCCTATTATCTTTCTTTATTCTCGCATAACTCACCTTCTGGTATATTAGCTAGGTAGCTTGCACCTGGTCCCTCATCTTGACCTCTTGTCGTTGGGACCAGGTGAGTAGTACTTTTGTTTTCTCCTTTATCTACAATATATCTAACTTGTCGTTGGGACCAGCTATCTATCTGCTCTTGCTCTCTGCTCGCTGTCTCTGTCGTCTCTGTCGTCGTCTCTGCTAGTCGACTTCCTCTGCCGTTGTTTCTATAGTCCTAGCATCTAGCGCTTTAGGACACAGGCCACCAATATATGCCTTAGGAAGTGGCTGTTTTGTCTCTCAAATCGAGACAATAGAGGTGAGTGTGGCATGGGCTTTGAAAAGTTGAGTCATGCGGTTCGAATAACTTCTCATTCTACTCCCACCTCACTTTCAGATGTACCACTCAAACCCAATGATTTTGTACTAATGTCAACATCGACTACTCCGGTACCCTCCACCGGAAAACCTAGTGCCACAGCAAGATCACAGAAGGCACCGAAGCAGGTCCGGAAAGAGAAGCAGATGGTCAAGGGGAAATGCAAGGATGATGCAGAGGACAAGAGCCGTGAAACCAATGACAAGGCAATGGTGACACCGGGCAGAGGTTTAGGTTTGGATGATGGACACTACGCCATCCTCCATGAACATTACACAGACAAGTGGAAGCAGTTTGTACTCACCGTCGATCCTAACATCAACCTGAAGCGCGGCAACAAAAAGCTTGCGGAATACAAGAAGAGGAAGGCTGATGAGATCCTTCATGCAATCCAAAACTCCGTCGCCCCCTTTGACGATTGTGAGAAGGTGACCAACAACGTTACCGCGTTAAATGTGAGTCTGTAGTGATTGTTCTGTGTCCTACATTCTTCTGATTGGTAACTAGCAAATCAAGCGTTGGTTTACAAACCAGAGGAACCAGATGATGCGTGTGGAAAGAGGTGGTGGCATGACCGCGGTCGAGGCCAAGAAAGCCATCGACAAACTCATCAAGTTCACATCCGTTCAAACTGGTCGTCAATTCTTCGAATCCGAAAAGAAGAGCGACATTCTGGATGAGGCGAAGACACGAGATCAGGAGAATCCCGCAGCAAGATACCAGGTAGCGCTCGCCGACATGTGGGATGACCAGGACCGGGAATACTGGGAGAAGCAAGCGCAAGATGCCATTCATGTCGACTGGTAGGTGATCCCTTTGTGTCCCTGGATGATTTTACTCACAGTGACACTTCTAGGAATCAAGAAGATCTGCTGGCTCTCCTGAATGTCGTACTAGAAACACTTGCCAAATCAAACAGGGTCGGTCCAATGCACCCGTTTGTTCTAGTCACCACTCGAGACTCCAAAGGTTTGTTAACAACAAAAATGTAAGTGGCATGGTAGCATCGTGGTATTGATGACCTGAAGGGGACGTCTGTTGATGGACTTGGACCGCATGAGGTCAGCGGCACGGACATCGACGAGCCTGATGCCAACAGCGATGATGACCAAACAACAACAAGTCGAGACAAGTAAGGGTGTGTTACGCTTTGACTACAGTACGATGCTAACTCGAAGCCAATAGACCGGAAGAGTCGACCAAGCCTACAAAGCCTGGCAAGAAGGGAAATAAGGGCAGGAAGAAGAAGGCAACAAACACAAAACGCAGCAGGAAGGTGACCGGGATCGTGAGTGCTAATGTGGAGAAAGACGGACCAGCTGGCCTAAACGAGATGGACACTGTGCAACCAGATGGACCTAATAAGACGAACAAGTAAGTGGTCCGTCTTTCTGCCTCGGAGAAAGGCTAACTCTTGCTTGTGCGGTAGACGTAAGCGCACGGAGGACAATGGGGAGCATGCGGAGACGACAGCTGGCTCCAGCACTCGTCCAGAGAAAAAGTGAGGCTCATATTTTCCGGACACTCGTCATTGC
>JANHQD010002667.1:0-36210 GCA_024721195.1 Marasmius sp. AFHP31
AGGAATGGTAGTCTGTGATTCTGTGAGGTGCTTGAACTTGGGTCTGGCGACCATGCTATACATGGAAAACGGCAGTGAACGATGTGTAGTGAAGCCAATTCATCCGAATCGAGTTTGGTGCTATTGATCTCTTGCGTTACCAGAATGGCATCGATGGAGCTGAGAGCTTCTGCATAAGCAGCGAGCAAGACGCGTGCAACAATTGACGTACCTTGTCCCTCACTGGCGGCCGCGGGCTGACCCCGATATCAGCTAAAGCAGTCTTTTGGCCCGTACGTTCTCTCTGAGAACTGAGCTTGCGAATATGAAGGTATGTGGAAACGAAAGTTTCACGCTCGTTCGAGGTGATGAACCTCCAGTTGATCCCAATATTGTTGGATTCAAGGCAGTCCTGAATTCCGAGACTATTTCACAGTTTCGAGCTTCAAGTTCTGCAATATACACTGCGAGGTGCAAGGTTCGGTTCAAACGTTTATAAGAGAGCAGAGACAGTGGCGAGCGTTGAGGGAGTTCAGGAGAGTTCTGCTTTGGCCACGTTTCGCGGGCGTCGAGTTGCCAAATCCGGCTTGCGAGGAACTCTGCCGGCCGTCCGGAGGACCGGAGCTCTCCCACAGTCTCAGTCTCTCTCCATCCGACACGACTCGGATCTCTGCAACCTCCTCACACTACTACAATGTGGACGACGGGGACTCTTGAAATCCGAGATCTGGCGCCCTGGTGGGACTGATTAGTACCAGTCACCCTTCGGAGTGATGCTAGCCTGTGATGTAAGCTAGATAATACATATGGTACGCATCACTGCAATACGTGGGCATCAGCCCGAGTCTCTAACTACGATATTACGATGACCTCTGCCTCCTCATGGCTTCCCTTCCAAGTACCGATTACACAGATCAGGATCCAAAGGATTGAGGACATCATCAGAGTATCCGAAGCAGCTCAAAACCTCAAACACATTCACTAGGATCACCGAGAGGACCAGAACGAGCTTTGAAACGACCTGTGGTACTACTGGTGGAACTGTCCCATTCGGTATGGCGCAGTGAGAAAAGAACGCCCCAAAAAATCAAAAAATCTGGGAGTAAGGTGACGGTCCCAACCAGAGTGACTCAACCGTACCAGGCAATGTTTCTGAGACCAGTGCGGCATGTGCATGAACGGCTACGCAGGCCCTCATTGTAACCCTATGCCTATTTGTGACGGTAATGGGTTGACTCTTTTATCGCTGGGTGAGACTGCTTTCTCTGCTAGAATGTCACGAACCGCACGGAAATCACGCCGACCTTGAAGGCACTTATGTACGCTGAAACGATGAGAAACGTCTGCCGCATAATCGTCGCAGTCGGAAAGAGAATGGTATCATTCAGAAATATTCACAGAGGAGCCGAGAAACCGAGAGAAACAGCATCGTAATGGCGGCATATCTGAAGTTGGTGGTACGTCCTGAGGTCGACGTAGAACGCGACGGTGCACCTGTAGTATCAGTCTCCGACGTGAGTGGTGCACCGGCGGAGTTTGTTGAAACCAAAGGCACCTGAAGGGTCTGAGTTCTACGGACGACGTGTTTCCGTAGTATCAGTGAGCTTTCAAATAAGGTCCTGCGAGGGGTTTGCTAACCTATCATCGGAGAGTTGAGCTCCAGACACAAGTCCAACACTACTAGGCACAACCAGCGTCGTCTCGGGCCCATCAATGGTCATAGTGATGGTTGTTCCGGGCGCGCCAGTGGCCAAGGTGGTCACAACAATGACAGTTTGCTGGAGGGTCGATACAACCGATTCCCTACGTTGCAAGTTTCAAATTTGACTTTTCACGACTGGGAGAACGCATGCTCACCCGGTGAGTTCGGAGGTGGTGGTAGTTCTACAACAAAACGGTTATGCATCCGGCTCTTGCACCCTCTGAATGGTCTAAATCAACGCTGAGACTTACGGTTTAGTCGAGGTACTAGGAGTAATAGGGGACCTTGGAGGTTCTCTTGTCAAAGTTCTACGATTATGACAAGATTAACAGAGGTGTCGGACACAGACGAAAGCACTCACATCGGCAGAATTACCGCACCAGGCCCAGTCGCTGAAACACTCTCTGTAATACTTATCGAAACACTCTCTGTAAGACTTCTCGACACAGTCTCCGAGTCGCTCGCTGAAACATTCGCTGAAGTGGGAGCCGGAGGATCTCCCGCGAAAGTACCCGGGCTTGTGGAGCTCAAAGGAGTCACCGCGCAGTCGAAAAGCGACGAGAAATGGAAGTCCGAATCAGTTTGAGTACTAGAGAGCTTCAGCTGTTGTAAGTCAGGTTACAAGTCTAGAAACAAGATACCTTTGAAAGTCCCAATTTATGTTCGAATAAGAGCTGAGTCGGGTGGCGTAAGCCCGTTGAATGGGCGCAGTGCGTTTGCATATACTTACCATGGCTGAGAAAAACTGCCGGTTGCTCGCAGGTCGAAAGAACCCATAGCCTGCACTAACAACTGGTTCGCCGTAACCTGCGTTCTTATAGCATTCTCCGCCAAACAGACCTCGTCCGAAGATCAGTTAATGCTGCGCTGGCACTGAGCCTCCGTCTCTCTCTCGGTTGATGTGAGTACCCCGCAGCGATAGCCGGGATGTTCGTCGCTGTTTCTTTGACTTGGGCTTGCATGATCTCTGATAGGGGGGGGGGGGGTGGGGTGTCCAAGGGAACCCGTGCTCTTGACTTGTGCGTCAAGGGTTAGCAATGACCATCGCGGATATCAATCAGATTTCCAGGTAGCTGTGCGCCGCCACTGACATAAGCGAATAGTGTTGAGGTCGCTCAGGCGATGGATCGATATTATAAAGGGCACTGTGACCGTTCTGAAGAGCCATCGGGGGTTTATCCAGGAGTTTGCTGCTGCATTACCCTTCTCTGCCTCGGCTCGCAGCCGAATGGGGGCTTTCCACCAACAGTTCAAATGTCAATCGCGAAAAGTTACAAGTTGTTTGCAACGGACACAGAGAGGAGCTTACTGGCGACTCGGAAGCGTGGATTTGGTGATGGTATCTGAAACCTCTCCATTGCATATTTACGTTGACCCAAATAATTATATCCCCGCCACGCGATGTTCGGGCCTACCGTTTGGAACCCGGTAGAGAATGCACAACGGAGAAAAACTCGCGACTTCTACAAGAAGCATCGAACAGCTGTCGGCCTGCGTGTCGGGTATACGTATACGGCGGGAGGAGGGCATTGAAGGAGGTAACGGCTTTGTGTCAACTCGTTGGGTGAGACTCTGCTAAACGGGACCCAAAGCCGGATGGGTCCCACAACGACCTTTGGAGGTACACCAGGAGGATGACCAGCGTCGAATATATGCCCTTGAAATACAGCAGGTCTCATATTCTGCACAGAAGGGTTGTAAGAATCATCAACTCCACGTACCACTAATTGAACACTTATCGAGTTGAAGACATGCCGTGTAATTTCGCCAGAGTGGGATTCGCTGACACACATGGGATGAAAGAGAAGCGTTGGAGGATCTGTGCAACGTCAGAAAATTGACGCTAGAATACCTCCCCGAACGCACCCACAGGAGACTATATAATATATATCATTCCAAATCCCATGAGCAGAACGAGAGCTTTCTCCGCCCCCATACCGTAGCTATTCGCGATGAAGTATTTTTTGACAACGCGCCGATGTATCCTGGCTTCCAGTGAGACCCAGGGACAACACTAGAGTTCAAATGACCTTCATACCAGACTTTGTAAGCGATTGCACCAGTACTAGCAACGTTCGTGGCCATGGACAGAACATACGTCGATATGTCGAACGAACCGCAGGTCAAGGGCACAGGGAGCAACCAGCCATAATGCACAAAGCAGCCAAGGAAAGAAAGCATCGACTACAAATCTTGCAGTGAGCATGGAGTGTGACTTGGTCAGAACGTGGCCTCATACACACCTGCTGATCCCAAGAGCAACAAAGCCGGCACAATAATAACCTTCCGATTCCCTAGCCCCAACGCCCAAGCTCTCCACTCTTGTTGGCGGCAGGCTCGGTGATATTGATAAGAACCATTTGTATCTCCTCGAAGAATATGGACGCGTAAGCGGCGACCAAGAATGTTGAGATGGTGAACATTGAGAATACTGCTAATAGCAGGAAGAACTTTGCCCACGGCTTGCCCTCATCACGACTAGGTGTTGGTTGAGGTGAGTCCGGGTGTCAGAAAATGAATGAGCGTGACGAACCAAAGTATGACGACCGCGAAGCAGAAGAGTACCACGTAGATCCCTGTCGTGCTCCGTTAGAATTGTGTTGGTGTAAAAATAGGTCCAGAACAAACCGTAGGCTATCGCTGTCGCCAGTAATCTAATCCCGTTCATGTAAAGATTCTGGCCAATAAGGGAAATCAAGGTGAATTCGTCCGGATTAACCTTCGTGAATGGAGGAAGCCGTGTCGAGTTGAGGGTCCGCTTGTAACACGGCTCGCCTGTCGCTGGCTATCCAAAGTTATTGGGACCATGAGAATCGAAACTGCATCTTGATGCCCAGGAAGTTGTATAGGAGTATATTTCTCGCAGTTCCGCTCAACAGCGGGTCGCGCTGGGACCGCGAGAGTTGATGGAAAATAGATGGAGAATGACAGTTGGGATCTAATGCTGCAGGACTCGGTTGAGTTATGACACGGTCCTATCCCCCTTCTGATTTGGTTATGGTCGTAGCAAAAAGAACGAGCATCGAAGATCACTGGGACCAGTGTTGGTGGTCAAGAATAAGCGACGGTGGGAAAGTTAAGTTCGTCGCATCATGCATGGCTTACGATGAGCGCCGCCATATGTACCCGACAGCGACTGGCACCGCGCTAAATCCTACTTTTGGGCTCTGGGAAGAAACACGCCAAAATGTCACCTTTTGTTTCTCCTGAGTATTTTTCGTTCAATTGCCAGCATCCCAGTCGGTCTACAGCGCATTGTATTGTTCAGGTCCAGGTTTGTACCGTGCTCTCACCCGATTTGAAGGACTATGGGCAGCGAAGCCAAATCGCCTCCCGTACGTGCCTCTCTTCATTTTTCAACGTTCGCTTCGTATTCGTTCAGCCTCTCTGAGTCGTGATCTACAATCAGACAATTCTTTACCACATCTATTGCGTAACCTACACGAATCAGCCTGAAGGTCAGTTTGAGTCTCAGCGCGGTGCATGAGGAATACATCTTTTCTGGCAGTCAAAATGAGGATATCGCGGTGCGTAGGGGTTTGGAGGCGTTTCTGTTCCACACTGAAGCTGCTTGTCATAGATTTGGGACAAAAAGTCATTTCAACTCAAAGATACGCTGCGAGGGCATAAGGGAGCAGTGCTCGCGTTAGTCTACGCGAACGAAAGAGATTGGTTGTTCAGTTCTTCTGGTGCGTTCGTAATATCTATCTTACCAGTATCAATTGTTATCAAAGCTCTCTGGGCGACAGTACCGCTCAAATTTGGTGGGCAAAACACTGAATTTACTGTTCACCATCGATTACTACCAAGAAAGTGGCGCAGGAGATCTGTTCTCTCGACTGGTCCCCCACACTCCAGACCATCTATGTCGGTTGTGAGAACACCTCACTCCAGTGGATAGAGTTCCGTCGATCTGGTTATGTCTCTAGTACTTCGACACCGAAGCTTGGCGCGACTTGGAAAGCCCACAAATTCTCCGATGGCTATCTAGATACCAGCGGAAACCAGCCGATATATTTGTGAATAACAGCCCAAGAATTGGCGCTCTAATTGACGAACCTCGGCGAGCTATCTCAGCCAGCAACAGCATTGAATCGGAACATTTTGGATACGTCTATTACATGTCTCTTCTAGATGACAAGCAACACAGAGTCAAGCTGGTCACCGGAAGGGGAGATGAGAGTGTGAAGGCGCCCCTTTTTCCTGATGTTGCGGCGAGACCCTTGAACCTTGATATCGCTCGAGGAACTTGTTGTTTTATAGATCTCACCGTGGAGAGTGAGAGTAGCCGCACCTCGAATCATAGAGTACCCGAAGAGGCATCGCCGAGTCCTGGAATGACCCCGAAGACTTGGAAGAGATCGTCGTGGTCGAGGTGAGAGCCACCGTTCCAGTCATGGGAAACTCGAACGGAGGTGCCCGGATCCCGGACCGAAGCGTCTTTTTCTGCAACCACCATGACGCTCGCTCTGTGGACGCTCAACTTCACTCGAAACGCTTCAAAGACAGCCCAATAGACGGTGTTGGCATACCACAAACGTTGCGAACCACCGTGGAATCCCGTCTTATGGATCTGAAATAAAGGTTTGACTTCCCTCGAGCAAACATTACTCCATACGACGTGCTCAAATGTATGTCCTCACTTTCTGTCAAATACCCATGAAAGCCCACACACTATCGATCGTGCCCTCCCTCTCAGCCGCATCTCCAACGATCCATCGGGTTCTCCAGATTTTTCTCTTCCTTCGGGACACACTCTCCCTCTCAGGACGCTGGAATTCCAACAACCCTTCGAACTCATCTGGTAGCGATACAGCGTCGACATCGAACTCCGAGGACTACAAATACAGTGAATGTTCGTAGGGAATATATTCCGGACAGCAAGAGGTAAGAAAGCAGGAAATCAGAAAAGCACGAAAGCGAAGAAGCAGCGCAAGAGTCGAAAAGGGTAGGAACGGTATAGGAGTACTACTGGGAGCAAGACTTATTGTCCAACCCCACCACCATCTGCCTGCCGAAGTTGCTCGACAATGGCTGCCACCTGTATGCGGATGGCAATATTCGACTGAACCTACGAGGTGAGGACTATGAGTCAAGATTTCGAGACAAGCAAAGAGACTTATCCGGACTTCGAATCTATCAATACAGTACTTGACGTCGTTCCGATACTCCTGGATTGCCTCAGAGTCCGTCTTGTATGTCAAGAAACGAAAGAAACCATGTCGACGCAATCGCTTTTCGATAGAGGCTTGAAGCTTTTCGACAGATCTAGGGGTCGAATTAGCTGCGCAAGTAACATCATGTAAGACGACGGGAGTCTACTTCAAAAGCTGTTTGAGGTTTTCCTCTAAGTCATTGGGCAAGGGTTTGTCGTTCTTCGTTAGACCGCCGCAAGTCGTGTGTACGGTGCACACAAGGTCGCAGATCTCTGAACACAATCTTCTGAAGGCCTCTTTGTTTCCTCTGAACGTCTAGAGTCAATAGTCCCGTTCAGCGCCCGCAACAGCATCAAGGAAGTTCGAAACGTACCCGCACAGCCTCCAATATCTTCAGCGCAGCAGACGAAATGTCGGAGAGGTATGGTACAGGAGTGAAACGCGCGACGTCTTGCAGAGTTTCGAGAGTGAGGATTGATACTCCGGACAGTGAAGCCAGAACGTTGTTGATCATGGGATCGTCAGGTGGCTTTGGGCCTGACTGCTTCTTGGACCTTTTCTTCCGTGAATTATGGAGGAAATTCATGATCAGAGGTGAGCTAGGAACACTGCTGATTGTACGCCTTCCTGTGTCCCAGTGTCGTGACCTTTATAGGACTAGTTGGTGTGAACACGACGTACATATCGACCTGTTGGAATCGCCATCACCTGAGTTGGGGTAACAAAGGAATCCGCAAAGGAATCCCAAGATTTCAGTCATGACGAGTCAACGCCTACAAAAGACAGCTATGCGCCCCCGTCGGGACGTACGTAGGACGATTCTGTCTCCAAGACGTTGACAATGAATCAATGACATCTCAGTCTCATCTGGGATCAACATCACCGTCACACTAAAAGGAAGAGGAAAGTAAATGACTGAACGTGGTGATTTATTTTGTTTGAGACAGGGAATCCCAAGATTACAGTCATCTATATTGCGGGGATTAGCTGGCTCAGGGTGCAATGCGAAGCAGGAAGCAAAGTTTGCCATGTCTATTTCCACATAGCTCGATGGTAGTCGAAAAGTACAAATCTCGCCACAGGCCTATATACGCCCTCGTCGGGACATTTGCCATCTCAATCTCATGGGATCGAAATCACCGTACTAAAAAAGAAGGGAAAGTAAATGATTGAATGTATCAGCAATACACCTATTTTGTTCGAGCAGGGAATCCCTACTAAGATCCCAGTGATCCATGGGATACTGCCAAACTCATGACGGGTCAACGTCTATATATGTCTATCATCTGCACATAAAAAGAAAGGAAAGCAAATGATTAAATGTGGTAATAGGCAATATACTTATTTTGTTCGAGCAGAGAATCCCACAATTCCAGTCGTCTATAGAGGCGGGTGAATGGCCTCGAGACTCAACACCCGGTGACGACTTTATCATTCCGATTCGGTTGGTATAACGTTGATATTGCATGTAGAGCCCTGAGGAATATATATCAATACAGCGATTTGACTTGATATATATACTTCATACTTGGCGAAGACGAGAATATGCGCATGAAGGAAAAAACAAGAAAAGCAAAAGCGAGTGAAGAAAGCGAAAGATAAAACGAAAGCAATCAAGCCGAAGCAAGAAGCAAGAAGCAAAAAAAGCAAGGTTCCAATATATGGCGAGCGAAAGCGGAAAAAAGAGCTCAGCCCAGCCAACGACCACCTCCTCCTCATCCCCCCAAGCGAAAGCTTCCCTTCACTCTCCTTCTCTGCCCTAGCATAAAGCTCCTCCCTCTTCTTCTTGTCCTTTGTTAGGTTCGCCAGCGTCAACAACGCCTCAGCGAGAAGATCCCCGAGTTCGTCTTCTTCCTCACTCTCGTCCCCTTTGGCATCCTCCTCTTCCTCGTCCTCATCAGAAGAAACAGTCGACGGCGGAGGCTGAAGTGGTGAGAAATACGAGTTTGGAGAAGCACCAGATGGGGTCGTTATTGGCGTGTACATTGGTATCGAAGGCACAGTCGGTGGAGTCGGGAGTGACATTGCCGGGCCCTTGCCCTTGCCCTTGCCCATCTCCGTAGCCCTTGGTTTCGACGAAGGCGGAGAATGCTATCACCTCCATCAACGTCGTCGAGCTCTCTCTTTAGCTTCTTTGTAGACTTTCCAATCCCGTTAGCCTGTTGTTTCCGGCCCTGCTTCTCCTTCTGCTCCTGCGATTTCCCAGATCCAGAGGCATACCCTCTCGCCCTTGCCTTTTCGAAAAACCCAACTCCCTCAGCGATCGCACTCCCCACAATCAAACAACACCTCCCCTCGCATAATCCACCCTATATTGACTCACACATTTCCCTTCCTCCCCCCTCTCACTGGCCCTCGCTCCGCCCTTTTCCATCTGCATCTGGTTGAAGATTGAATCCGCCCAATTAGCCCAATACCTCCTCTCACTCGTCTGTGGGAGTTTCTCCGAGACGAGGAGCACCTCCGGAGCTAGCGTATACAAATCTTTCGCTCGAGAGAAGTTGAGGTCTTCTTTCGACGATTTCGGCTTGGACGACGACGGACATGAGGAGAGGGAGGATTTAGACAGCTGTTGTTCGTGTTCCGGGTGCGGCATGTAGAATATCCCTCGACTGAATTGGTCCATCGCTAATTTGAGCAGGTGGGTCGGGGAAACTGTGACGAAAGACGTAGATAGCTGGTTGTCCACTAGGATACACCCTGAGGCCGGTGTTTGCGTACAGTAAGCTTCATGATTACAAGTAGTGACTTGAAAAACTTGTGAGACCTCTGCCAGTAACGTAGGTCGTCCACATAGCTTGTGGTAAGGACCTTGATATTGCTCGAGGAACTTGTTGTTTATGAACCTCGCCGTGAAGAGTGAGAATAGCCGCACCTCGAATCATAGAGTCCCCGTCAAGGCAACGCTGAGTCCCGGAATGATTCTGAGGTTTTGGAAGAAAGGAAGAGATCAACGTCGGAGGTGGAGTCATGGGAAACTTGAACGGAGGTGCCCGGATCCCGGACCGAAGCGTCTGTCTCTGCAACCACCATGACGCTCGCTCTGTGGACGCCCAACTTCTCTCAAAACACTTCAAGAATAGCCCAATAGACGTTGTTGGCATACCAAGAACCTTGTACACCGCCGTGGAATTCTGTCGTACGGATCTGAAATGAAGGTTTGGCTTCGCCTCGAGCCTACGTGACAGTGCTCCGTACGGCGTACTCAAATGTATATCCTCTCTTTCTGTCAAGTACCCATGAAAGCTCAGATAATCATCGCGCCCCTCCTCTCAGCCGCATCCCCAACGATCCATCGGTTTCTCCAAATTTATCTCTCGCCCCCTCGCATTACACCCTCCCTCTCAGGACGCTGGAATGTCAACAACTCTTTGAACTCATCCGATAGCGCTACGACGTTGATATTGAAATATGAGGACTAAAAATACAGCGACTGTCCCAAGGTCCATATGGAATACACCCGGAGAGCAAGTGGCAAGAGGTAAGAAAGCAGGAAATCAGGAAAGCGCGAAAGCGAAGAAGCAGTGCAAATATCAAAAAGGGTAGGAACGGTATAGGAGTCCTACTGGGAGCAAGACTTATTGTCCAACCGACCACTATATGCCTGCCGAAGTTGCTCGATGATTGCTGCTACCTGTATGCGGATGGCGATATTCGATTGGACCTGCGGGGCGAGGACTATCAGTCTAGATCTCGAGGTGAGTGCAGGAACTTATACGGACTTCGAATCTGTCGAGACAGTATTTGATATCATTTCTATATTCCTGAATTGCCTCAGAGTCGGTTTTGTATGTCAAGAAACGAAAGAATCCATGCCGACGCAATCGTTTTTAGATGGAGGCTTGGAGTTTTTCGACAGATCTAGGAATCGAATTAGCTGCGCAAGTTCAAGTAACACTATGCAAGACGACGGAGAGCCTACTTCAAAAGCTGTTTGAGATTATCCTGTAGGTCGTCGGGCAAGGGTTTGTCATTCTTCGTTAAACCGTCACAAGTCGTATGCACGGTGCAGATAAGGTCGCAGATTTCGGAACACAGTTTCCGGAAGGCCTCTTTGTTTCCTCTGTAAGTCTAAAGCCGGAGTGTCAGCACCCGCACTAGTATTCAAAGGGTTCATAACGTACCCGTACAGCCTCCAATATCTTCAGCGCGGCAGACGAAATATCGGAGAGGTATGGTACAGGAGTGAAACGCGCGACGTCTTGCAAGGTTTCAAGAGCGAGGATCGATACTCCGGATAGTGAAGCCAGAACGTTGTTGACTGTGGGATCGTCAGGTGGCTTTGAGCCCGACTGCTTCTTGGACTTTTTCTTCCGTGAATGTTGGAGGAAGCCCATCATCAGAGGTGGGTCAGGAATATTGTTGATTGTACGCCTTCTTGTGTCCCAGTGCTCGGCCTATAAGTATAGTCACAGCTCCCCCGGTCAAAGCAACCTTGGCACTAGTATTGCCTTTGCACCATCCATTGCCTTCACCATCCATTGCAGTCACATGATAATTATAATAGCTGTCCCAACGCACTCCCGGGATAACCGCCCTTACTTACATCGTTACAACAGCAGTTACGACCTATTGATTGTGCCCTCTGTACCTACCAAATAAAAAGCAATCTTTGTGGCAACAGAGACTCGCGCCATAAATCTTCGAGTCTGACTTAGTTTGACTTGGGAGACTAAGGACTCTCAATACCACCGAAAGAATGCGGTAAAGCCTGGATCAAAAACCTGGTTCAACGAATAAATGCGGTATTCGAGACTTATTTTGTTCGAGCAGAGCATCTGCACAAAGATTCCGGTTATCTGCCACAGAATACTGCTAAACTCATGACGAGTCAACGTCTGTAAAATATATCTTACTTACCTTGCCACAACTGAAACATGTGAAGGTAGGGAGAGGGGGCTGTACAGTAGAGGTTGTCCGACCATCCCTTCGAACAGCTTTGAGCTCGAGACCGGATGGAAAAGTCGCGCGAAATCTCCAATGGGCGTCGAAAGTTGATGTGTTTTAGTACGGAATTGAAGAATTGAAGAATTGACGCCCCCTTGCTCAAACCGCTATAATCGTACACTTGCGCAACCGACATATGGAATCAAAGAAGCAGCCCGGGACCTTGTATATTTGGACCAGGTTGGGATCCAAATCGTTCACTTCGCCTTATTTCAACACCCAATGACGACTCTGGCACGCCGATTCGGTTGGTATCACGTTGATAATGTATGTTGAACTCTGGGGGATATCGATACAGCGACTTGTACTTGATATATATATACTTGATACTTGAAGAAGATGGAGATAAAGAATGAAGAATGAAGAATGAAGAACGAAAAACATGCGCATGCTAGAATCAAGAAAACGAAAAAACAAGCAAAAGTAAGCGAAGAAAGCGAAGGGTAAAACGAAAGGAATCGGGCCAGAGCAAAAAGCAAAAAAAGCAAGGTTCCAAGATATGGCGAGCGAAAGCGGAAGAAAGAGCTCAGCTCAGCTAACGACCATCTCCTCCTCCTCTCCCCCAAGCGAAAGCTTCCCTCCACTCTCCTTCTCCGCCCTAGCATAAAGCTCCTCCCTCTTCTTCTCATCCTTTGTCAGATTCGCCAGCGTCAACAACGCCTCAGCGAGAAGATCACCAAGTTCGTCTTCTTCCTTCTCTTCCCCACTCTCGTCCTCTTCCGCGTCCTCCTCTTCCTCGTCCTCATCAGAAGAAACAGTCGACGGCGGAGGCTGAAGTGGTGAAAAGTACGAGCTCGGAGAAGCACCGGACGGGGACGTTATTGGCGTGTACATTGGTGTCGAAGGGACAGTCGGCGGAGTCGGGAGTGACATTGCCGGGCCCTTGTCCTTGCTCTTGCTCGTCTCCGTAGCCTTTGGTTTCGACGAAGGCGGAGAATGCTCATCACCTCCATCAACATCGTCCAGCTCTCTTTTCCGTTTCTTCGTCGACTTCCCAATTCCGTTGGCCTGTTGTTTCCGTCCCTGTTTCTCTTTCTGCTCCTGCGGTTTCCCAGACCCGGAAGCATACCCTCTCGCTCTCGCTTTCTCGAAGAACCCAACAGCCTCAGTCAAGTACTCCCTAGCCTCCTCTGCTTCCTCTCCATCCAACACGTCGTCGCCACCCTCTCCCTCTGCGTCCCCGGCCTCCTGCTCCAAAGCATCCTCAACTCCCTCAGCAATCGCACTCCCGACAATCAAACAACACCTCCCTCTCGCATAATCCACCCTATACTGACTCTCACATTTCCCTTCCTCCCCTCTCTCACTAGCCCTCGCCCCGCCCTTCTCCATCTGCATCTGGTTGAAAATCGAATCTGCCCAGTTGGCCCAATACCTCCTCTCACTCGCCTGCGGGAGTTTCTCTGAGACGAGGAGCACCTCCGAAGCTAATGTGTATAGTTCTTTCGCGCGAGAGAAATTGAGGTCTTCTTTCGACGATTTCGGTTTGGACGACGACGGACATGAGGACGAGAGTTTAGACGGCTGTTGTTCGTGTTCCGGGTGTGGCATGTGGAATATCCCTCGACTGAATTGATCCATTGCTAATTTGAGCAGGTGGGTCGGGGAAGCAGTGATGAGGGACGTGCGATTCGTCAGTGGTGGGCGGCGTTGGGCTATTATCGTGAATGGGGTGTCTTCTTCTCCTCCGTCTATGGGATGCTGTTGTTGTTGTTGTTCCGATGAGCCTTCTCCTTGACTTTCAGAGTCCTCGCCATCCTCACGAATTCGGGTAACCCTCTCATCGGCTAGACAAACCAAGGTACGTCCCCAGACAACAGCCATCCTCCAATCTTCAGGTGCATCGCACGCGTTCAGTCCGTGCGTCCGGGTGGGTAGGTTCTCGCCCGTCTCGAATACGTCAATAGCCGCAGTCCAATAGGCCATTGGGGAGTTGGGTTCACCCGGGAGGGTCAACGTGGGGTCTTGCGCGATCAAGTTACCAAAAAGGAAGAGAGCGGTACCAAAGATAGCGTGGAAAGCTGTAGGGAGTTCGAGGCAGGTGCATTTTTTACGTTCAGAGGTTGAGTGGTAGGTGTAAGAATATGAGTGTGTGCTCGATGCTCTGTGGTTGTTCGTCGTCGTCGTTCGTCGACGTGAATCGGAAGGTGAAGGGCCACGAGAGGATTGGTGACTCGAGCTAGAATGATTCGAGTTGTTGTTGTTGTTGGTGCTGTTGCCTGTTGGTGCTGTAGCTGGATTGGCGAACAGCGTAGAAGGATCTTGGTAGTCTTTTTGAAAACGATGACATTCGTGAATGACACCGCGGATGAGGGGGAGAGCTTCTGATGGTTCTGCGGCTACAGAAGAAAAAATGAGAAAAAAATCTAGGAAAAGAGAAAAACAAGAGTGAAAACGCACTCTCATACTGCTGTGCAGCAGAAGCAAAAAGATCCTTCAAATCCTCCCAATCCTCATAATTAAACATAGCAACCGGTCTACCGTTCCCGTTCCCATTCAAGATATTCCCATGCGCAACAGATGAAATATCCATAATTCTCGCTCTTGATACTATCTCTGATTCGTTTGAATTTCCGCAGCAGCTGGTGGGTGATGGCGGTGGACTTGGAATAGCAGACGTCGATGCAGATGGTTGGTCTTCTTCTTCGTCTACGTCTACGTCTAACCTCCGTCTCTTGTTTGGATACGAATGTTCTGGTCCAAGTTGATCGTCTTCGTCTTCTTCGTCGTCGTCGGTTGTTGGCTCAGAGTGCGATGGTGGTGGATGTGTGACAGTAAACGTGACGCGTGCCTTCCACAGGCCCTTTGGTCTCCCTCGTGGACGTGACAACGGTTTATTGGCTACAGGCATCGTCGTCGAAGAAGACGAGGGCGTTGGGGAAGGAGGAGGATCGGGGACGGGAGCGAAGAGTCGAGTGGCGAGAGTCATCAGCAACGTTGTCGACTAGGTAGAGGACAGGAAACACATACAGATAGTCTATTTTTCAGATTATTTGTTCCATTGAGGGTCTCTGGAGAGCTCGACCTGGAGAAGAACGCGGTCCAGAACGCTCACGAGCTGTGCAACGCTGCAGCGGATCGTGGTCTGATTGGTTCATACCCCTCATTGGTTGGGTCTAGAACGCGGGCCGGGCTCATGTGATTGGTTGCTAGAGCGTTGATCATCATCCTGGACCTTTATTTCGTTTGGCGAATCCCCAGCGCGCGACCCAGCGTGTCGTCCCAGGGTACCCCCGAATCTCAGCTCTACTGTACACTGTACAGTAACTCTTGTCCGGAGGGGGGCCGTCATAGCTCGCTGGAGTCTTCTGACCCATCATGTTCTCCGAGGGCCGCCACATCGTCCGCAATGACCATCTCATCTCTCTTCTCAAAACCTCGTCAGACGGCCAACTCGGAATTCCAATTCGAATCTGGTTGCCAAGCACAGGCAGTAACCTCGAGGCGGCAGGCCAGTGGACACACAAGCCCTCGGAGCCGTCCCCTTCACCACGTGAAACTCAAATGAACTATGGGGAATTCGGAGTTTTCAAGGATGCTCTTTCGCATGCCCCAAACTGGGTGCGATGCGACCTGAGACGGAGAGCCTCTGGTTTGTAAACTTGGCCTTAGGACCGGTTTCAGGTTTTCTTGCTCACCATGGCGGCTTGAATGTTTGCAATTCGTCACTGTGGCAAATACCGTATACCGTACGTCCTCAGGGCGACGGTCAGCTGCATATCTCTCACTCTGGATCTGGATTCGACGACTACTTATCTCTCTTATCTGGCTTGTCTTCCTCCTCACCCCCCGCATCTTTATCTCAGCCCCCGAAACTCGGAACTCCCGCTCGACCAAACCCTGGATTTACGGAGTAGAAACTACTAGGCTACTTATCTACGATGATACAGTCTCCAAGCTTACTCTCCTCCTCCTCGTGGTTCTGCGGACTCGGAGGGAATTGCGGGATTTATCCTCTGATGACGACTACGATGCATATCTTCAAGTACTCTAATTCCTAGAAACTTGGGTAGGGTAGGTCCAAACCAAAAACGCCCGGATACTGGATATCACTCTTCAGACGATCGTGCAACCCTACCATACCATCGTTCCCCTCCCCCCCTCTGACCTTTTGCGAAGGTGAGGGTCAGCAGGAGGGGGGGAGGGGGAGGAAGGGGGCGGCGTGTTGGACAGAGAGGAAGCTAGGGAGTACTCGACCGATGCTATTGGGTTTCTCGGAGAGAGGAGGGCGAAGGGATAAGCGTCGTTCGGGCCTGGGGATAAAAGAGAAACAAGGACGAAAATAACAGCCCAACAATACCGTGGAGCCTACGGAGAAACGGAAAGGAGAGCGGGATGGGAATACTGGCCATTCTCCGCCATGGTCGAAACCCAAAAGTTACAGTTACGGATACGGGGAAGGGCAATGTCACCCCCGACCCCGCTTCGACACAGATGTACACGCCAGCGCCCATAAGGTCCCCCGCCGGCTATTTCCCCAGATTTGTACTTCTTACCGCTTCAGCCTCCGGCGCAGTCGACTGTTTCGTCTGATGAGGAGGAGAGTGGGGAACAAACGGAGGAAAGCGAACTCGGGAATCTTCTCGCTGAGGCGTCGTTGACGCTTGCGAGTCTGGCAAATGATGAGAAGAAGAGGGAGGGGCTTTATGCTAGGGAGAAGGAGAGTGGAGGGAAGCTTTCACTTAGGGGGGATGAGCCACGGAGAAGATGATCTTTAGCTGAGCTCGTTAATCGTTTTTGCACGTTATATCTCAGAACGCTTCTTGCTCCGGTTTGGCCGCTTATGATTTATCCTTCGCTTTCTTCACTGTTGCTTTCAATCCGTTTTCTCGACCCGATACACTGACCACATATGCTTTCCCGCGCTTCCTGGAGCTCACTCGCTGTTGCCATAACCGGTATTGTTGAGATGGAACATGTGATGGATATGAAAGTCCGCTGATCTACAGTCACACAGCAGCTTCTGAGCAAACCGACCTCTTTTTGCGACGACGACGGTCACTACTAGCTCCCCCTTGGGAGATTTCATTCAACGTTGTCCACGTCGCATGTGACATATTTTGAACTACTGCAACGTCCCTCAATCCAGCAGGCACCCAGTGGCCATGCCACAGAACATTTCAAACTACGACAGAGACCAGAACGTTCACACCGGGGCAGGCGATTTTCACGTCAACAACAACATCAGGCAGAACATCAGAACAACGGACTCCTATCGTGCGTTCAGCCAGACTGTAGCATACGCTTTATATACTGTCTAGTTTGTAGATTAGTAATCGTAAATATGTAAAGCTATTCTATCTATCTGCTGCGTATGTACAGGTTTCGGGGGAATTTATGAACTGTAAAGATTGCGTGGAAGGTATGAGAGGACAGATAATAATAAACTATTGAAGAATATATTCTGGGGGCTGAGGCGTACGCTCGGCGCAAGGAGAACGGTCGGAAAATCATATTCATCAGGAAAAAGGGCTGTGCCAGGCGCACTCCGGAAGCTTAGGCTGTCCCAGGAAAGTCAGGACACAGAGACTGCGGAAGGCTATGGGGGACTGGAGATTGAAATATTGAAGTGTAATTTCGAGGAATGCTCAATCTTTGATTTATCGGGTCGGGTTTCGAGGTAGTTGAGAGCGGGAAAGTGCACGAGTCATGATGCATAACATACAGCAGTTCCTGAGCATAAAAACCTCTTCTTACGACGACGACGGTCACTACTGGCTCCCCCTTTGGAGGTCTCATCCAAGGTTGCCCACGTCGCATGCGGCATGTGACATATTTTGAATCACTGCAACGTCCTTCAATCCAGCAGGCACCCAGTGTTCATGTCACAGAACATTTTCAACTACGGCAGAGACCAGAACGTTCACACCGGGGCAGGCGATCTTCACGTCAACAACAACATCAGGCGCAACTTTGTACAGAACATCAGAACAACGGACTCCTATCGTGCGTTCGGCCAGGCTGTGGCATACTAAACCCTACTAATTCTTTTGCATAGCGTACTTGAGAAGGCTACATGATGTCGTCGCAGGTGTTGGAGCATCTCACAAGTCACAACAACAGCTTGATAGAGGGAAGTGTCTAGAAGGGACTCGTCAGGGGGCGCTCGGGAGCATCGATAAATGGAGACGGGAGTCTGGCGACCGTTCTCTTCCTATATGTTGGCTCTCCGGTACAGCAGGGGCTGGCAAGTCGGCCATTGCAATGACCGTAGCTGAGTCCTGCGAAAAAAAAGGACTTGTAGCATCATTCTTCTTCTTCAGGTCGGATCCTAAGCGTAACAATCCTGATGCCCTCGTGCCGACGATTGCGCTTGGTCTCGTATCGAAGTTCCCATCTCTTCGAACCTTCTTCAACCGAAAGATCTCTCGGAGTCCAATGATATTGGACTCTGCTTTAGAAATCCAATTTCAAGAGCTTGTCTTGGAGCCGTCACTGCAGGTGGGACGGTCGGGACTTGGGTTAAACTCGGTGCAAAAAGTTCCAAACCTGGTCATCATAGATGGTCTGGATGAATGTGGCGACGAGAATACACAAAAGTATATTCTCTCAACCATTCTCGCTTCCTATCAACATCCGCCTTCGACTCGTTCTCCTTTGAAATTCCTCATCTGCAGTCGCCCGGAAGCATGGATCCGGGAAGTCTTCGATGAGGAGGACCTCAGTCGATTAACCCACTACGTAAAGTTAGACGATGCAAGTCACGATATAGAACGGTATCTCCGCCATGAATTCCAGATCATTCGCGAAGCCCCCAAATACTCTCGCATGCCATTTCCATCTCCTTGGCCATCGGAACGGGAATTGGGGCAGCTTGTGTGGAACGCTTCCAGTCAGTTTGTGTATGCCGCGACCGCCGTGAAGCTTGTCAAGTCTCCTTTTACCAATCCTATCGATCAGCTTCACACAATCCTCAACTATCACCCCGATAATCGGTCCTCGAGTTCGCCATTCCCTGAACTTGACCGATTGTACCATATCACCCTTTCCGCCAATCCCGATCGCAATAAATTACTCTCGGTTCTTGCCGCGATATTCATTGCTGGTCCTTTCTTGACACCTTGTCCTGAATTGATCGAAGGCTTGCTGCACCTGGCGCCGGGGGAAGTAGATTTGACCCTGCGAGCCATGCATTCTGTTCTTGACATCCGAGGTGGCTGGGACGCGATCAAGTCATTCCACACCTCATTCCCCGATTATCTTTTTGACCGGTCTCGCTCCGGGTCCTTTTTCATTGGTAAAGCAGCTTGGACCGATCTCCTTGCAAGTCAATGGTTACAGGCTCTTACGGTAGAGAGAGTCGGGCGATATAGGTGGGAGATCCATTGAGCTTTCATGAGATGATAACCTGTTCACCTGATTCAACCACTGTTCGCAGCTTCCGCCAGTTCTTCGAGGCCAAACGCATATCACTATTCACTCAATGGATCCCTTTTTGCATTAGCTCACGGCCTAGTCAGGGATTGCTGGTGGATCTTCGAAATGTGGAACTCGGCCCTATTCTGCTGCTTTACGGGGGACGGGCTTCTTGGGATGAGATATTTGGCGGCTTGGTGAAGTGGTTGTGGCAAGCTTCGAATGTAGGTTCCTTTTTTGGTTTAGCCGGAATGTTCCAAGCTGTAACACTTACTTGATCTTCAACGGGCAGGTTTGCGACGTGGATCTCGATGTCATACGCCGCTTTCAAAATGTATCAGGACACCTTCACCTTAAACCCTTGCATGGGATGCACATTCCGGAAGAGGATCAAGCAACATTTGACACTATGGAGTGTGTGATAATTCTCGGATTCAACGGTTACTACCGATCCCCATATCCAAGGCCTGAGGCACTCAATGCTTTCGAGCTCCAGTGTCGACTCACTTTTCAAGAGCTCAGAGAGAATTCGAGAAACCCTGATTTATGGTCGTCCATATTCGGGCTTACAGGCTGCCACTGTCACACAGACGCAGCTCTTGCATCATCTCGCTCTCACAGATGTTACCGTTACGAAGCAGCTTGTCTACGAGCACTGAAATCTCTCGCATCGAGCGTTTTATCCTGCTCACATGTTGCGGGGTACCAAATATTCGCTAACCTGGTTGATTCTTCACTTCTCCAACATTGTGCGTTTGGGGCCGAGTTGTTCGCACAATGTCGGATATTGGTTTCGTGGGTTGCGGCACATACTTTCAGCCGCCGCTCCATCTCAGTTCTGACCGCGGCCCGTCACAACAAGTTGATCACTTGGCTTGAGGTATATCTTCAACTCATGGCTGGTCTATCCATCGAGGCTGACTGGTGGCCATTGTCTCTCCCTTTCAGACGTGTCCACAGCGCTATGCTCGCGAGGCAAAGGATCTTAAATCACAAATCTCATGGGCATTTTCCGAACCTCAGATTTTAGACCGAGAAAAGTTGGCATCGAGGCAGGAAAGGTTGGAACGGGGAGCACAAGAGATCAACAGTTCGGAACGGGAAATGCAAGGGCAGTTGGAACGAGATTTGCAAGAAATGGAAACACAGGCTCGATACATAGAGAGTCTTGAATGGTGGGAAAGGGAGCGGCTGACAAGACTGGAGGTGAGGCCTCTAAAGGCAGCTACCTAGTTATTATGGTAAAAATCCCAATCAAATGGTAGGTCCGCTTGAAACATGTTTTCTCCGGTAATACCACCAGTCAGAATCAAGGCGGCGCAGTTGGGTCATTAAGTACCACATACTCAGATCAGTGCAATCGAACGGATCCGCATGGCATGAATACGGTTATTGCTGTAAGCATCGGGTTCTCTTGAACTTTTGCCTCCGTTCATTGTCCTTCCATCTCAAATTTTGAATGCACTATTGATGATTTCCGGCTTGATCTTCCTCCGCAGGCCAGGTACTTCAACGCGATCAGCTTTGCATGAAAACTCCCCCAAGCGACGCCCTCGCTGATGCTCAAAGGAGAACGAAGACGATTCATTGTTTGATCGTTATAGTTCCTCCGATAAATCCGTACTGTGCGACACTTCCTTCCATTCTTCCTAGTTGCGGAGAGCCGTCTCGCAGTGCTCCTTGGCAGTTTCGTAACAATCGCTACCGAGCTGAATATTCATCGGGAAAGGTTTCCCTTGCTTAGTCCTGCGGATGAGATTCAGTATGGCTTGAGCCGCTTTCTGAGGGTCTCCGAGCTGCTTTCCGATGTAAGGTGCAAGCGTGAAGAACGTGTGAGCATTGCATAGGTCACGAGTACGAGTGATTCACCTTTCAGTGAAGCTTCGGATTGCTCTGTTAACTCCCGATAGTCAGGTATCCTTGTAACGGAGGATCTACGATGGTCTGGAGAGAGGAAGGATGTGCGGAAGTATCCAGGATCGATGCAGATGTTACGGAGGCCTAAGGGAGAGATTTCAGCTTGAAGGGTCTCTGAAAGGCCTAGATAGCTTGCGAGACGCCAGAACGGGGGGGGAAGCACTTCCGAACCTCGCACTGCCCACTTTGTGGACGCGTATAAACCTGCGTTGGGTATTTCCCTTGTGGAGGCTGTCAGCGTTTGGGGACTCGGAGGCCACAATAGGCGTGTAATCCATACAAGTTTGAATGTATAGTTTTCACCTCCATCTACCTAGTGATCCCACGAATACGACTGTTTCTGTTTGACGTTCACGCATGTATGGCAAGAAAGCACGGCTAACGTTCAACGCGCCAAACACGTTCGTACTAAGTACAGACGACGATGTGAGTTTCTCCAACGCGTTCCGTTCCATGCCAAACTTGCTTCAAACTTGCTTGAATTGATCGTACGTCTTTTCTGGACTGAGAGGTCGAATGAAGGGAGAAATCGAATTGGCACATGCAGAAATAGGATGTACGTGCTTTCTTCGATGGCTCCAACCAACACATAACCGGCATTATTGACCAAGACGTCTACTCTCCCATAGAAAGCTATTGCTTTCTTCAACCTCATGCAGACGATCCAGAGGCTCCGTCACGTCCAACTCGGGGGTTTCGGCTCCTTTAGCTTTGAGATCGGAGTCGATCTGGGGAAGAGACCCCGACCAACGCCTTGCGGTAGCGATGACTTTATCTCCTCGGTTGAGCTGCGATGGCGAGGTCTCGTCCGAGACTGGTCCTTTGCAATCCAGAGAGTCTGAGAGGAGATTTTTGGTGCGCCAACATTGTCTATAGGGCTATCCTTGGAGTGTTTTGATGTTGAGCGTCCACAGAGCAAGCGTCCGCCGTCATGGTGGTGCAGAAAAAGACGGTTCGGTCCGGGATCCGGGCACCTCCGTTCGAGTTTCCCGTGACTGGAACGGTGACTCTCACCTCAACGTTCGATGTCGATCTCTTCCAAAAATTCGGAGTCATTCCAGGACTCGGCGATTCCCATACGGGGTTTCTATGATTTGAGTTGTGGCTATCCTCACTCTCCATGGTGAGATTTATAAACAACAAGTTCCTCGGGCGATATCAAGATTCAAGGTCTTCGCCGCAAGCTGTGTGTCCCTGGATGACCTATATGTTACTGCCAGAGGCCTCACGAGTTCCCCCCTATGCGTTGGAGCCGCGGAATCATCAGACGCTCTCGCCCTCATCTGCGGTGTCATTCACGAATGTCAAAAAGACTACCAAGATCCTTCTACGCTGTTCGCCAATCCAGCTACAGCAACAGGGAATGACAGCACCAACAACAACTCAAATCATTCTAGTTCGAGTAATCAGTCCTCTCGCGGCCTCTCACCTTCCGATTCACGTCGACGAACGACGACGACGACGACCAACAACCACAGAGCATATACTCATACACCTACCACCCAACCTCCGAACGTAAAAAATGCATCTGCCTCGAACTCCCTACGGCTTTTCACGCCCCACCTTGACCCTCCCAGGTGAACCCAACTTCCCAATGGCCTATTGGACTGCGGCTATTGACGTATTCGAGACAGCCGAGAACCTACTCACCCGGACGCACGGACTGAACGCGTGTGATACACCTGAAGTCAGAAGTGAAGGTTGGAGGATGGCGGTTGTCTGGGGACGTACCTTGGTTTGTTTAGCTGACTAGAGGGTTACTCGAATTGATGAGGATGGCAAGGACTCTGAATGTCAAGGAGAAGGCTCATCGGAACAACACCAACAACACCTCATAGACGGAGGAGGAGAAGACACCCCGTTCGCGATAATAGCTCAACGTCGCCCACCACTAACGAACCGCACCTCTCTCATCACCGCTTCTCCGACCCACCTGCTCAAATTAGCGATGGGCCAGTTCAGTCGAGGGATATTTCACATGCCGCACCCGGAGCATGAACAACAGCCGTCTAAATCCTCCCTCTCCTCATGCCCGTCGTCGTCCAAACCGCAATTGTCGAAAGAAGACCTCAATTTCTCTCGAGCGAAGGAACTGTACACGCTAGCTTCGGAGGTGCTCCTCGTCTCGGAGAAACTCCCACAGGCGGGTGAGAGGAGGTATTGGGCGAACTGGGCGGATTCGATTTTCAACCAGATGCAGATGGAGAAGGGCGGGGCGAGGGCTAGTGAGAGGGGGGAGGAAGGGAAATGTGAGAGTCAGTATAGGGTGGATTATGCGAGAGGGAGGTGTTGTTTGATTGTGGGCAGTGCGATTGCTGAGGGGGTCGAGGATGTTTCGGAGCAGGAGGCCGGGGACGCAGAGGCAGAGGATGGAAACGACGTGTTAGATGGAGAGGAAGCAGAGGAGGCTAGGGAGTACTTGACTGAGGCTGTTGTGTTTTTCGAGAAAGCGAGAGCGAGAGGGTATGCCTCTGGATCTGGGAAACCGCAGGAGCAGAAAGAGAAACAAGGCCGGAAACAACAGGTTAATGGGATTGGGAAGTCTACGAAGAAACGGAAAAGAGCGTTGGATGATGTGGATGGAGATGATCAACATTCCCCGCCTTCGTCGAAACCAAAGCCTACGGAGACAGGCAAGGGCAAGGGCCCGGCAATGTCACTCCCGACTCCGCCGACTGTGCCTTCGACACCGATGTACACGCCAATAATGTCCCCGTCTAGCGCTTCTCCGAACTCGTACTTTTCACCACTCCAGCCTCCGCCGTCGACTGTTTCGTCTGATGAGGACGAGGAAGAGGAGGACGCGGAAGAGGACGAGAGTGAGGAAGAGAAGGGGGAAGAGGAGCTCGGGGATCTTCTCGCTGAGGCGTTGTTGACGCCGGCGAATCTGACAAAGGATGAGAAGAGAGAGGAGCTTTATGCTAAGGCGGGGAAGGAGAGTGAAGGGAAGCTTTCACTTGGGGGGGTGAGGAGGAGATGGTCGTTGGCTGAGCTCCTTTTTCGTTCCTGCTCGCTATTATCTTAAACCTTGCTTTTTTGCCTCTTGCTCCGGCTTGATTGCTGTTGTTTTATCCTTCGCTTTTTTCATTCACTTTCGCTTTTTTTTTTCGTTTTCTCGATCCTAGCATGCGCATATTTTTCGTTCTTCATTCCCATCTCAAGTATCAAGTATATATATCAAGGACAAGTCGCTGTATCGATATCCCTCAAGAGTTCAACATGCAATACCGCCATTAATAATGTCGGTATCAACTAGGGCGTCTCGTCATTGGAAGGAGGGAGCAGGAATAACGCTTGCTTCTGTTAAATATGATTTTTCAGCCCCGACGTGCCAGCTCGGACGACGGAAGCAAGATGTTATCCTGGCTTTGGTCGCGAGGCTGAGCAAGCACACAGCCCTGAGACGACCAGTGTCTTCCATTGCGTCCCTATCCCAGCTTTTTTAATCGTTAGGCTCTATTGTTTCGAAAAGCCGACACCAACCTCCATCGTCTATTTTTGGTGTAACTAGAGCTTGGCGTTATAGCACCTAATGCACGCTGCGGTTCCCATGCCATTGTTCCCGGGGCCGTTGGCCACAGGGCTTTCTTCTCCAGATCCTGCTGCCGTTGTTTACTACAGCTGCACGGACGACAGCTTAACAACTTGGTTAGGAGGAGCTGGCCGAAGGCCGAGTGACGACGAGCGATCGCCTTGCTCGAAAGATTAGCTTGAGTACGAGATGTAGAGCAGGGGTTAAGTTGGCTTTATTCATGTATGATATTAGGTATTCGTGAATTCTACCCTCCACCTAAAAGCTGGAAAGGGCCCCATCGCCACCCTCACCGTAGTTTCGAGAAACGCTGAACTCCCGATCATCCTGAGTCAATTTCCCAGTGCTATCCCCAGTCGAAACTCGTCGAAGAATGTCAGTGGTCCGAGCGTGAGATTTTTAACTTGAGTTGATCAAAGGTCGCGTAATGCCGGACATGTCTTGCTTTTAGACACCGTCAGCGCCAGCGCCAACCTCAGCGTCCCTTTCAAATCTGCGGGTTGCTGCCACTGCCATCGATTGCATCTCATGACTATGACGAACCAAACCTAATCAACACCAGGTCTCCCAGCCCACCGGCCTGAAATCCCAGATCACGCTCAAACTTTTCGTCGCAGTCGTCTCTTCCTGCTACTAGCTAGGCATGCGCATATTCATCCCATCCTCAAGTATCAAGTACAAATTTTCGTATCGGTGTACTTTCAGATATCAGCAGTCAAACCATCGTTTCGGCGCCCGCGACGACTCGGAGCGCTCACATGCCCTCACGCGGAACTCTGGATTCCCTGAATTCCGCCCTAGTTGATGAACAACGCCCCTCGAGGGGCCTCGGCCCTCTGAAAGATGGCAGAAGACCATCTGCAAAGGATTATTAGCATGAACGGTTGAACACATTGCAACTTCTTGAATATCACGCTCGCAAAAGAGTGGTCTCCAGAGGTTCTCGATAGGTCTGCTTCGCCTTTCGCCTACTATGATGACTGGCATCGCACCCTCTTTCCTTGCGTGCTGCATGCTATGACCCGAGGATGGAGGGGCGATACAGATCTTCGTAGCTCAATGAGGCTCGATGATATAGGAAAGACCGCACACAGGGATGTCTGCTCCAAATTCCATCGATCTAGTCATACAGATTCGTTACGTGTAGTCCAGAAGGCTTGGAGGTAGAGCGCCGTGAATGCACTGGGCTCATGCATCACTCCCATACAATGATGGAACCTGGTCAGTGCAGCAGGTCGCTGCCCGGGGAGATGATCCCGAAGTAGTGCGGGAGGCCTGGCAGTGGTTATGTCAGCATGTCGTGAGTTACCTGTCATTCATCGAGTTCGGCGTACCCTAATTTCCGTGCAGCACTGTTCGCGGGTTGAAACGGCAATTCACCGCCTGAAAAGAATCGATCGATGCATCATACAGATCATTGGATACGTCTCTTTGAGCGTCGTTCTACTAATAAGTGACGCGCAGTATCTCGACCCACTGTTCGGCTTTTTGTTTTTGCAGCCGGGACTCGCGGTAGTTCTAAGTGGCTCAGTATGGCACACAACTATGCAACCTGTCGAATTCTATAGACGCTCGAAGGTGAGGTTTCCACGTTGTGCAATATGATCGAATGGCTAATTGTGGTGCGACGGCATGTGCTGCTTGTTCAAGTTAGTCCGTGAGGTATCACCTCAATATGCTTTGATTGCCCAAACTCTTTGGTGTCGTATGTGTGATGGTATCTGGGAATCACAGCCAGCACCCGAAGCCTTCGGAGGGAACAAGGCGCGCGGCTATATGAGGCTTGAGGCTTGAGGGTCTTCGGCGCTGCTTCTCTTCATTCCCCCACCTCGCCCCGCTTCTCCTCCCTAGAAACTTGATAGAGTCGCAGCTCGTTACTTTCAGGCTTCAAGTGCGTCAAACAAGGTTCTGAGTTCGTACGTGAGCTGCACAGGTGGTTGTGGTTCAGAGTGGCTTCACAATGCATTCTTATACAGGCCCCGTGCTCTATTAGGCAATATCACAGCGTAGACACAGTACAGGAAACCCTCATGGACAATATCGCGGTCAAAATGCGCCTGGACCGTCTTCAATCGGCAGGGATAGTTACTCGCCACCCTCGATGGGCATCGACGTCCAAAACTTCACCCGGACGATCTTCCCTCGTCAAGGTGGTGAAAGTAACCACGCAGGCCGTGGACTCTGAGGTGCTCCAGTCTCCAGAACCACTCGGCGCCATGTTATCAGAACGTACCACGAACGGGCGTGACTCAAGGGTGGGTACAAACGCTCACATAGACTGGGACGATTTACTAAGCTGTGGGCATTGATAGTTACTATTGGAAGTGTTCCAGAATCCGAGTCTTCGGTCGGGATCGATAGCGATTGATGGTACGGATTTTGTCGGTCTTGGAGCTACGATTATGAGATGCTGACAGGAGTGATTTGGTTGCAGAATTGGCCGAAGGACCCGAGATTGCTCGCCGGTATACCGGGAATCCAATTGTGTTGTCCTACCTTACGTATACACGGGTATTTGCGTCTTCTTCAAGGTTTGAGAGTGTCGTAGATTGAACTGAAGGTGGTCTCAAGGCAGTTGCGGTCCAGACACTCCTCGCACTGCGTAGTCCTCTGAGTCCGAGTCCCGTGAGTTGGCTTTCCTTAGAATTGACGAAAGGCTTAGATTCATTGACGAACAGATTTCATACGATTGGGAGGTCTGGGCTCTCGACCTGGAGACCTTATCGTGGCACTACGATGTCTCCTCTGTCACTACTAGTTCATGGCAAACATACGGAGATATGCCACTTCGGAGATTGTCCTATCCGCTACCCCGACCTCACCGGCGCGCTAGCACTCGACTCGACGCAAACGATATCCTCGACTGGTGTGCGGAGAGCTCTACAGACTTCTTTCACCTAATTGCGCCACTGGGCCTGACATGTCGTGACGAATTGTCACATTTTGCGAGACATGGCCTGTTGACTTTTGGAGCTATCGTTGACCGCAACAACCCTACAGCCGGCGTCCTTGCCCACTTACTATCTACTCCTGCCCCGGTGTGGTGTTGTGAGAGTCGGACTCCCGATGTCAAAGCAGGGTATTCCACCCCAGGTGCGTACCTCCTTACCAGCAACTCCGCGGTTTTGAGACCCGTTCTGATGAAAAATATCCAACAACCTGTTAGAATCTTCGCGTGTTGACCTTTCGATTTGCAAAACTGGCAATATCCGACTGGATATCCATTTTTCTTTAGTCTTCCCAGAACAAGACAGAGACCATCTTTGTGCTGCATACCTCAGCCAATCACTCTCCTGCTTATCTGGTTGTTACGACGCGGGTGATCTCAGTGAGTGCTTCATAACAGCCCCCCACCTCACTCTGAGTTTTGCTAATTTTCTTCTTCGCTCCGTCCTAGTTTTTATCGATGAAATTCGATTTTCGCTTGTCAGCGCCTCATACCACAACCCCGCGGTGCAGCTTCCGTTGCCATATCTCTTCGTCCCCCCACTATATACCGAATATATCAATAACGTGCATTCCATGTGCTACCCAACCACTTCGGAACCGATCTTCTACTGGTCCTTCGACGAGGAAGGAATTGATCACATTCCGGAGGAGGACTGGGGGAGATACGGCATCCCGGAGCTGGCAGTGGATATGCGGGTTGGTTCGTCGTGGGATTCGTTTCATTATAACGGCGTTACGGAGTATCTTCTCCTGAAAAACTATAACCTCGACGGGAAGGAATACGCCGACGATCACGGTTATCCTGAGCTGCTTCATGGCGAGTAACGTCTCGACTCAAGTGCAATCGAAGCCTCATACTTACTGTTTACTTGACTTGTAGCGGATCCTCATGATACCAGAATAACCGATTTGGAGGAGCTGAATGTAGAGGATTCGGCGCCAGAAGATTCACAAGCAGAGGATCTTCAACGAATAAAGGCCTTTCTCGAAGACGCGGAGAAATGTCGAAAGGTAATTGAGACAAAGGGTGATGAAGCCCAGCGGTGGTTAGACTTATTGCAAGCGGTGAGGGCTAGAATCCAATTCCACATCATACATACCGAGTCCTCTGCAGCTTGCAAATTATCCTGAGATTCCAACGCAATCAAGATCTACCATATTTAAAGTCATGCTTAACCTCTCGAAAAAATCGGAGATGTACCCCAAGTGCTTGAAGATCAACAACGTGGAGAGGCTGGGCTCTTATCCAGTGGCCATGGGCGGTTTTGGAGACGTTTGGAAGGGGAAAATCGGGGACGAGATTGTGGGTCTGAAAGTCGTGAGGGCTTGTGAAGCGTCTGTCGTTCAGCAACTGCTCAAGGTGTGCCTGTTTGAAACCTTGAATACCGCGCTCGCACTCACCGAGACTCAGGGTTTCTTACAGGAAGCAATTGTCTGGCAGCAACTCAGACACCCGAATCTCCTTCCATTCGTAGGCATGTATTATTTCGGAGAGCAGTTGTGTCTGGTTTCACCGTGGATGGAACGGGGGAATCTCGTCACTTATCTCGAGAATGCGCCCCCTGAACACGTCGACCGCATGCAACTGGTGAGCATCCATCTGTGTTATGTCGTTGCCTCGATGTCCGATGCCCTTGTAGGCGTATGACGTTGCAGCTGGCCTGTCCCATCTGCATGACACGAGGATTGTTCATGGCGATATAAAAGGCGTAAGGCTTTCGTTTGACCACTAATAGCCGACTGTCGCTGACCCATACTTCAAACAGATCAACGTTCTCATTACCCCGGAGCTCAGGGCATCCATAGGCGATTTCGGCCTATCTCGTGTTGCAGACTCGCACGCGCTGAAATTGTCAACGTCCTTCTCCAGTAGCATCAAGGGAACCATTCGATGGCAAGCACCAGAACTGCTTAGATCGAGCCCTCCCAGTGGTCCCACTGTGCAGAGCGACATGTATGCTTACGGATGTGTCTGTTACGAAGCGAGTCATCGTCTTTTGACATATCGTTGTCGGGTTCTGACTCAGTTGTTAGATCTTCGTGGGGCGTGTTCCCTTCTACGAGCTAAATGAATGTGCGGTCATGGTTGCAATTCTTCTCGATCGGAAACATCCCTCTCGTCCCGAAAACCTAGAGGTCGACGATGCGGTCTGGGAGTTGATGACTTCGTGTTGGAACTTTGATCCTTCCCTTCGACCTACTGCCGCGGATGCACTTGCACGGATTAGTTTGTTGTCAGCTCGGAGTGGAAAGGGCGATATTCAGAACGCGCCGGACTGGAAGGCTTCCAACGAAGACGCGATACGGAGCAATGTCGAGTATCCACCTTTGGATCTAGGGATATTGGACCAATTATAGCCGTCGAGAGGGTGAACAGTGAAGTTTGGAGTGGCGTGGATTTGGATGTGGTAGGCGATTGATCCTCTCAGTCACACGGAAAATTGATTAGGGCCATACAGCTTTTTTTTTCCTTTGGAGGAGTGTTTCGCCCCTCACCTTCGCCTTAACTCTGGTTTGGGCCCGCTGACTTTGAGAAGTTTCACCTCGCGTTTATCTAACAGTTCATATCCATACTATTTACGCACTTCACAGTGTGGGACTCGGAACATTTCTTCATTTACATTTCAGTCTCCTGTTGGTTCTCTCGTTTTTATCCGTCTCTATACTCACTAAAACCCTTGTACTAATGTTCATTCAATCTTCTGGGAGGCTCTCTTTGTTGAGTGTATTATTCCATGTCTCTTTTACAACCCCTGCACTTGTCGCTTTTTTCTCGTATTTCTTATTAGTCGTGCGTCTGTCGAGCTCAACTCTCGCGTTGATTTCTTCTTCTGGTGAATGGCACGTTCTTGTTGCTGTGGCCATACAGCTTACATTGTATTCGGATATACTTGTCATTATATTGTTGTTCAACAGCTTCGGCGCTGCAACACTACTGGAATCCAGATTCCGGGCTACTAGGCGACATACCCATCTGCCTAGCTTGATGAGCCAACCTATACACATGGTTTCCGATGCTAAATTGTCTTCCGATGGTATCATTATACTGGCCAAGAATCCCGAAGAACGGAGCGCGCAACTGATTAGGAAATACACTACTCGTAGATATCCGTTCCACCGTTTCTAGTACGCTTCCTCGACTGACAATCATCTTGCCTCGCTCAGTGCGTCACGAGTTGACAGGATTGAAGTCTCAGTTGGATTGTAATTAGAAGGACTGGAGGGCCTCCGAATTCACTTCAAGCACCTCCGAAAGCACCCCCAAACACTCTCAAACGCGTCTCGCTGTGTCCAAAAAAAAAGCCTGAAACAGACTCCGAAGGGGCGAAGGCCGCCGTCTACGTCCAACGATTCTATTTTTCTATATCCGAAGCTCGCTAAGTGTGCTAAGTGTGCCACTAACGTGTAGATGGATATTCGACCTGTCGAACAACAGCTGTCTAAATCCTCCTCCTTGTGTTCGCCGTCCAAACTAAAATCGTCGAAAGAAGACCTCAACTTCTCTCGAGCGAAAGAGCTATACAAACTAGCTTCAGAGGTGCTTCCCCTTTCGGAGAAACTCCCACAGGCAAGTGAGAGGAGGTATTTGGCCAAGTGGACGGATTCGATTCTAAAACAGATGCAGATGGAGAAGGACGGGGCGAGGGCTAGTGAGAGAGAGGAGGGAGGAAGGCGTGAGTCAATATAGGGTGGATTATGCGAGGGGGAGGTGTTGGTTGATTGTGGGCAGTGCGATTGCTGAGGGGGTCAAGGATGCTTTGGAGCAGGAGGCCGGGGACGCAGAAGGGGGCAACGTCCTGGATGGAGAGGAGGCGGAGGAGGCCAGGGAGTACTTGACTGAGGCTGTTGGGTTTTTCGAAAAGGCGGGGGCGAGGGGTATGCATGAACATTCACGGTAGCGCCGAACTTGGGAGGATTTTAATGTGATTTCCGGACGATTTAGGGCCCCATAATCGACCTAGATCACGTCCGGAAATCGTTCTAAATCACGCACTTTGAGTGTCCCTATTATCAGCGTCATATCAACCAGATCGGGATGATGAAGTCGTCGTAGGGTGTTGAGATAGTCTCGAGGCCATTCACCCGCCTCTATCGCTGTCACTCGCAGCTTTCTATGAGGGAGGCGAAGTGAACGATTTGCAATCCCACACTGGTAGTACAAATATACAACGAAAAACATCAGAGGTCCCGGGCTACTTTCTCGATTCGATATGTCGATTGTGCAATCGTTCAGGAAGTGTACGGTGATAGCGCTTTGATCAAGGGGCGTCAATTCCCTAATTTTCGTACGAGGTCGAATTTTTTTGAAGCCATGGTCGGACAACCTCCCTCCAGCCCCCTTCAAAGGCCGTAAGGCTGAATTTCACAAGCGTAAAGGTGACTCATATGGGGAAATCCTGTGTCAATTTATAGCTTTCACGGCCTCGGAGAAACGACTGTACATGTTTTACGCCGTCGGAGAATTCTCCCTCGCCTTGCATGGTGTTACTTGAACATGCGCAGCTAATTCGATCCCTAGATCCGTCGAAAAGCTCCAAGCCTCTATTAAGAAACGATTGTGTCGACATGGTTTCTTTTGTTTCTTGACATACAAGACCGACTCTGAGGCAATCCAGGAGTATCGGAACAACATTAAGTACTGTCTCGATGGATTCGAAGTCCGGATAAGTTGTTGCACTCCCCTCAATATCTAGACTGATAGTTCTCACCCCGTAGGTCCAATCGAATATCGCCATCTGCATACAGGTGGCCGCAATTGTCGAGCAACTTCGACAGGCAGATAGGGCTGGACAGTAAGCCTTGCTCCCGGTAGTACTCCTATACCGCTCCTACCTTATTTATTCTTGCGCTGCTTTTTCGCTTTCATGCTGTTCTGATTTCCTGTTTTCTTGTTTCTTGCTCCGGAATGTATTCCCGACGGACAGTCGCTGTATTTGTAGTCCTCAGATTTCAATGTCGATATTGTATCGCTATCAAATGAGTTTGAAGGGTTTTTGGAATACCAGCGTCCTGAGAGGGAGGGTGTGTCGCGAGAGAAGAAAGAAGAGTCTGAAGTCTGGACCAGAGGATCGTTGGGAATGCGGCTGAAAGGGAAGGCACGATGAATATCTGAGCTTTCATGGGTGCTTGATAGAAAGAGAGGATATACATTTGAGCACGTCGTACAGAGTACTGTTATCTCGGGCGAAGCCAAATCTTCATTTCAAATCCATACGACAGGGTTACACAGTGATTTTCATGGTTTGTGGTACGCCAACGCCGTCCATTGGGCTATGCTTGGAGTGCTTTGAGTGAAGTTGAGCGTCATGTTGGATGGAGAGAGGAGACAGTGGGACTGTGGGAGAGCTCCGGTCCTCCAGACGGCCGGCAGAGTTGCTCACATGCCAGATTTGTTAACTCGACGCCCGCGACATGTTTTAGGGACCTTGTTGGACAATAAATATCCCCGGCCCCGCTGAGATTGTACTTGTGCCTGATGGTGTGATCACATCAAACACACGGCATTTTCCGGTCATATTCCGAGGACCACGACATCTATGTGTGATCACACATGTGACTGGTCAACCCTTGACCCTAATGTCAACCGTAGGGTTGAGTAAAAAACTCCCGCCGAGTTCTTGACCCAATTTTTGACCGGCACGTGCTATACCCTGGAGTTTTTGACCGGTAATTTACCAGCACGTGACTTTCAATATCGCAAAAATTTCCACCTCGCTGGGGCGAGGTCAGTGAGTGTCAGTGAGTTATTGGCTGAGGACGCGTAATTAGAGCTGCTAAGCCACACCCGAGAGATTTGGCGTGGTTTATCCTTGCCCACAGAGTTGGATCGGGCTTGTGAGATGTGTTAACACGACTTTTCCACGCGCATGGGGATTGACAGTAATTTTGAGTGTACTCACTCCTCGGAGTGGCAGTCTACCTTCAAGCTCCACGCTGCTTATTGACGCGAGCGGGTCGGTTGCTCAGACTTCAGAAGGTATTCTGGGCCTGTGCCCCTCTGAGTCCTTGCTCTCCCACACCTGGCCAACGTGATCTAGCCTCCAGGTCAAAAACTTTTGGACCTCTTTTTGACCGGCCACGTGACAGTAATTTACCGGTAAAAAACATTTTCGGTCAAAAACTAAAGTTTTTCACTCAACCCTAGTCAACCGCGACTAATTGTGACTGCTCATTGCAGTCACGTCTTCCACTCATGACTGCCCGTGATGCTTGCTTCCCTCTCGTTGTACCACCACCTTGTCTCCCTTTCTTCATACAAGACTTTTGTCCTAAAGCGCTAGACGCTAGGACTATAGAAACAACGGCGGCGGAAGTCGACTAGCAGAGACGACGACAGAGACGACAGAGGTAGCGAGCAGAGAGCAAGAACAGGTAGATAACTGGTCCCAATGACAAGTTAGATATATTGCAGGTAAAGAGGGAAATGGAATTAACTACTCACCTGGTCCCAATGACAAGAGGTCAAGATGAGGGACCAGGTGTAAACTACCTAGCTTATATACTAGAATGCAAGTCGTGCAAGAATAAAGAAAGATGATAGGGAATAAGGGAAATAATAATAGTCCAGGTATGGAACAATAACGAGTTCAGAATGAGTAACTGTTGTGTATAAAAGAACAAAGAGAACAAAGGAAACAATGGATGGGATGGGTTGTGAAGATGATGTGCAAGAACAAGGATGAGAGAAGAAATGATGGAAATGATGAAGAAAGGGGAACTGGGTATCTGCCGCGGACGTACATGGCACTGCCACGGATGTACACAAGGAAAAGATAGGCGCTAAAAGAGGAATGGGCACTAAGAAAGGAAAAGATAGGGGAAAAGCGGCACTTCACCAGAACAAATGTCAGCTCATCCTGATTGCTCATAACCGCCATAATTGCTCGTGAGCGGTCATGAGCACCGTGAGCCTCGGGGCTGCTCATGAGCGCTCACAGGACACCTTTTTTTTCATGTGCACTCGTAAGCACTGCAAGGCTCACAGTGCTCGTGAGCAAACCGGTATTCTTGAGCTTGCATAAACTTAGGGGTTCTCATGTTCGCACGTGAACGTGTCAGGAAGGAGAAAAAAAAACAACCGAAGCAACATTCATTCAGTCGCACACTACAGTTGATACATGACCTGTAACTACTGATCAAGTGGGACTACCTAAATACACGAGTAACTGGACATTATCAACATACCAAATCATAGGATCCATCCCCTTATTTCGGAGCTGGCCAGTACTACTTCAGTTGGCGTCGACTTGACCACCGGCATCATCGTGGTCCTGCTAAAGGGTGAATCGTTACTGTCGTCAGCAAGTCGTCAGAAAAGGAAGAGCACTCAGTGAGCATACCTGGGGTCTAACGCGAGTAGTGAGTGTTAGCGAGCAAGAGGGCATGAGGAGGGGATTGGGTTGGGGGAATTATACTTGCGGAACAGCCAGCTATTTATACCTTTGGAGGGTGGTCTGTGCGGCTTCCTCTTGACCATAAACGGCAATCTCAGCTCGCCAGCTTCATCATGACGTCGATGTTCGTCAATGGCGCACGGACCTTGGTCACGTTCTCGCGAGGTGCACGTCCAACAACGATGGCCCCTGGGTGGTTCTAGCCAGAATACATGATCAGCACGTTGATTAGATAGTACGTTCACGTACAAATAAAAAAGGGAATCATGAATAACAATCATCGGCACCCTCTGCTCGTGAGGCGACCGAACCTGTAGGGAGGATCTGGGGCATCTATTCAGTACACGCCATTCAGGAAGAGTTTGAAGACCACGACGCACGTACGACGAGGCCTCTGCTTTGACAGGTCCACCATAGCCACTCGAACTCAAATGGTACGGAGTCTCCCTTCTTGAGCATGACATGGACTGATTCGACCGACTTCACCGTTCCGATATGTATTCATGACAGGAACAACGAGATTTGTGGTGGTGATGGTGGTTGCGTTCCAGGAATGTGACTTGGTGCTCCGCGTGCCCATTTATATTGCTCACGCGGCCCATTTTGTCTAACGCCCAGATGGAAAAGTTTAAGCGCCAAGTTCGAACCGTCGAGTCTGGCGTTTCTAAAGGAAATATAGGACTCACGATGGGCCATGAGTAACCATGAGATTCAAGCTAGTTCCTGTGTACTCATGAGGTGGCTGTGAGGCTCACAGGTGATCATGAGTGCTCAGGAACGGCTGTGAGCCTCACGGCCGCTCACAAGCACTCACGTACAGCCCGCCTGTTCAGGAGTCCTCGTACTTAGTTCACTTCCTCATATCTACTCACGAACGGTATAATCACTCCCGATTGATCAGAAACTTAGTACACTTTTTCTGGTGTTCATGACAACTTTATCATTCATTCCTTCATTTCAGGTCAGTATCTCCTCACACCTGTACAGAAACTGGCTCTAATGTATTACATTTCAGACTGTCTGGCTCCCCAAGCGGCGAGGCAATTTCAAGTACCTTTCCTATTTTGGTAAGTATGTAGGGTTAGGGTGCACAAAAATGGTCTGCATTGGGGCCAATGCAGACCATTTTTGCGCACCCTAACCCTAGTCTCCCCAGTGTTCCCCGCATAAGACTGACATCTATGTCGATTTCTCATAGGATATCTTGTATTTTCAGTCTGTTTTCTATGGGCAAGGATGGTTGGAAGGACTCGGGAACATGGTGTGTATCTATTCTGT
>JANHQD010002668.1:0-25975 GCA_024721195.1 Marasmius sp. AFHP31
CCAGCGGGTAGGAACGCCGATGAGAGGATCGAGGGCAAGACAAACACGTAGCCTTCCGAGACGTCGAGGAGCCATGGTCTATCAATCGAAGATACCGACATGAAATCTTTCGTCTCATTAGATATAGAATGGAAGAGCGTACGCTGGAGCTACCGGGAGATTCCCCTGTGCGATTCCACCAGTCGCGGCAGCCAGAGGAAGGAGCAGGGCTGCGATCGAGGAGATTCGCATGGTTGTGTGAGTTGGACAAAAACCCAGAGTGTCCTTTATGCATTCGTCTGATTCTCCAAGAGGTGCATGATTTTTTTCGAGTCGGGTAATGGGTTGCCCGTGAGCACGGTAGCAGCAGAAATTGACGTCGTTTTTCTCTCTGTGTGACTGTGTAAGTACTCACGCGCACCATGGAGAAACCGAACCCGAGGAAGACTCGCCTTGCGTTGCCAGTGCCAAAATCTTGGTTTCCCTCCCCCATACCCAGCGAGGACTTTGCAGAAAATATCTAGTAGTATGTCATGAAGGTCTATTTCTTTCGAATGCGCCTTGACCCAGCCGGCGAAGCTTCCTGCCAAATCCTCAGCGCTACTAAACGTCGAGGCCTAAATCCGGGTTGATCAATTGATCTTCGACTCTTGTGTACATGTCATGGCGTTGATTGTATGAGAGCCGCTCAGCACCATCGTCAGGTTAGGAATCAATTGAGAACCAGATTTCAAGACTGTTGGTCGGGAAAACTTGGGAAAAGAACTCCTTGAAAACTGAGTTAACTGGAGGTCATGAGTCGAGCTTGAGGGTCCAGGTTCGTATCAAGCGGGATAGAGGGTATTATTCCGTGCTTGAACATCTTCCTCATTGCATGTGTAATTGCACATGGGGGTCAGAGTGAGAGAAAATACTGCCGTGAGAAGTCTCGTGCGCGAAACTTACATTCGTTAAGCGCTTGAAGCGGGCGCGCCTCTTTTCTGCGTTGTTGCAGTAGTCTACAGAGCCGTTGCATGTGTCTATTTCTATGAGCGCTATCCCAATCTTCTCAGATCTTTATTCCGCAAAGAGGTTTACACCGCCGTAATATCAATCAAGGTACTATATACTCTACATACTACATGCGAACTCGATAGTAGGTCTCAATCCCTCCATCAACGCATCAGTACTACTCCTTCTTCTCATCATAGAGATCCGACGGGGCCTCAACCGATCTGACCGAGTTATTGATCACGGACTTGTTATGGACCCAAGGGCCAAAGTTCAGCTTTGGCCCTCGGCCTGGTCTGTCCGTGTCGGAGCGTCGAACATAGAATTGACGGGGAGAATCATTCGTGCGCAGAAGTGTTACACCCTGTTATGCCGAAGTATCAACCAAGACTGCTAGGGATCGTGATGAGGATCACCCTCGATCACCCGCTTGTCAGAGAACGAGCACAGGATAGTACCACATCTTGTAGATCACTCGGTAGCGCAAGTCCATGGCTTTAGAGGTTCAGTGTATGCCGAGCTCGGGAAGATAGATAGATAGATAGATAGATAGTTACACGGCATCGTCCCATTAAGGAACCGCCGGAGCCGGAATCGACAGAGAGATGAGCACACCCCAACAAGGAGGAGGTCAACCAAACTGCCCACCCGACCAGACTCGGACTTCCAGTACTGTAAAGTACACAATAGGTAGTACAACAACAGTACGATAGAGGTAGAAAGGGAAGTCCAAATAATAGAGAATCAAATCTCACAGTGAAACATGTCTTGAATATCAACCAGGCCCGTTCTTCTGACAACTCTGAGTGTTTCTTTCAATCGAAGAACAATCGTGAACAATGCGCTCGCAAATCTACTCGCATATTCCTCATCAAGGTTGCACTGCTTGATCATCTTTAGCAGTGCCATTTCGTAGGCTCTCCAGTAGCCGCTGAGTTATTCATTATCATATCAACTTGATGCTGTCGACTCCGTAGCCTATTCGCTCATCAAACGAACCTTTCAATGACGGTGAACGCAGCGATTCAACCGCTTCCGTACCCCTCACCCCAAAAGCCCCAGCGACGGAGCAATTCCCCCGCTGGTCCGAGGCGTCCTAGCCCCGTTTTTGGTGGCAGTGAGTGATGGTATTTAGTCAAGTTTCTTCCTTCCAAACTAGACTTCCTCCTGCCTGCTGAGGCAGACACATCCGTAAAAGACAGTCGTCACCAACATGAGGGGGGGTAACCTGTTGAACTTGAGGTATTTTGCCGTGTTGACGTCGGGTGGAGGAAGTGGATGGCAGGGAGTGCGAGGTAGTGACGAAGACCTTGCAGTGGCAGTCGCTGACGTTCGGCAGGAAGTTACACCAGCATGGTGGTGTGTCACCCGTCACATCTACTAGTTCATGAAGTCCTTCACGGTCCCGTTCTCGCAAGTCTCTCTCAATACACTTCTTTCTCCCTCACTATCCTTACTCGATATGTTTCCTGATCCCCTGCTGGCCTTTCATGCTCTCTCTCTCATGTCTCTCGCTGTATCTCTCGTTACTCTCCCTCGCTGGTGGCCTGACTTCGGGCAATGTCCCATCGTCTCCCGCACAGTCTCATTCCGCTGAACCATCCCCCTAAGATTGCTAGTGTTCTTCCAAACTGTCAGGGGAACGGGATCACGAAACCAGCCACACCCTCTTGGTCCCTTAAACACCAACGCCCCAGGAGTGTGCGATTGCAAACTGGGTCCCTATCAAACACCCGATACCACCCTGCGAGATTGACTACAGATTTCGGTGGGGCGAACTGACAAGACCAGTTCGTCGTTGGCGAAGCACAGGTCGCCCCGCCCAAACGGTCAAGCGACAACAGCCATGGGACCGCCGGCCCTTGTATCCTATCCAACTAGGAGCGTTGAGACGATTTCCCGGGGTATGCAGACTCCACAGGGAGAACCAACTCCGAAGTCAAATGCGGCATTGAGGAGAGCCGTTGGAGTAGGGAACCCGAGGGTAAGTCGCCTGATGAGGTGGTCGACGTAGTAGTTCGAGGTTGGCCAATTCGAGCCGTCTTTGCACCTGTGGCCTCCGAGGATTGACATTGTCTTCATCGTTATCTGCAATCGAGACTTCGTCAAGCTCCACTGATGACCCTGCGAGTGTCTTCATTGTTGTTGACTGGTCGTGGCGGTACGTCAATATACGCGAGCTCATCCCCCCCACCATCCATCAATGGGTTTTCCGCCTGGATCAGCTCGTCAACAACCCAACTATGTTCGTTCTCTTCTTCTACGACGCGACCATAGTCTTTCTCTTCTTCTGTGTATACATCGTGGTCCTCCGATGAGGTCGACGGCGAAGGTGTAGAACGTGAGAGGCGTCGGCGTGGAAAGTGTCATGGAGAGGAGGGCTGCCGAAGACATGGGCAATAGAGACCTGGTCCAACTCCAACTTTTGACTACAAGCGTAGGGCATTGTCCCGTACTCGTTCCTACTGAGAGGGTCTTCCGAGGGAGTGTTGTGCTGACCATTGGAGTTCCGTTGAACCCCCACTGCGCGTAACTGCAGTCTGTTGTGGTACCGCTGTTAATCCCCCCAGCTGGCCGACTTTCCAATGACGATAGACGTTGATAAAGCGCCTGCAACACTCTCTCGTGCTACCCAATCTTGAGGGCGTTCTTCTTCTTGCTGGTGTATCACCCTCTGTAACATAATCTCATTCTGCTCTACTCTTCTCTTGTCACCTGTCCCATTCTCGCCTTTCTTCAGCTGCCACAGCATCGTACTTTGAGGGTACTGTGGTTCCGGTAGCGTGGGCGGAGCAGCTTTGCGCCTCGTCGTACTCTCCTCCCCAGCAATATGCCCCACGTGTCGCTGAAAAGCAGCAGCATTCTGCTGCGTCATACGCCTACAGGTGGAAGGTCTAGGCGTATAGGAAGCGCTCGCCCTTGTTAACGGTGAGACATTGGGGGGATTCGAGATCCGACCAAAGCTGCGGGGTGCAGTCGGTGTACCAACAGGCAGCCCCGCCCAGAATGGTGCTGATCTACTCGAGTCTGTAATGGGATGATGGAAGGCGAGGCTGCAGGGGGGAAGAACGGTGTAGCGCGGTTGGGTGTGGATGAGATCGATGTCAAAGAAGCGGAATTAGCAGTTGGGCCGAGCGAACTGACATCTTCTGTAGCGGCAGCTAGTCGCCCTTGCAGTAAAGCCCGTCAACCGCCGATAGAGACAACGTAGGTATAGCATAGTCGGTCTCCTGGGTAGACACATTGCTATCCTCCTCATCTTGGCATTCCTCCCCTTCGCCTGCTTCCTGATGCCCTCTAACCATCCCTTTTGCATCTCGTCGTCTTCGAGGCTCTCTCCATAGTCAACAGCTTCGTCTTCAGCCCCGAAATCCATGTCGTTGTGCTTGATAGGTGAAATCACAAGGGCCATTCGACACGGCCTGTTGGAATCCAAAGTCGACCCGATGCGCAATAACGACGAACTTTTGTTGGAAGAGGTTTTCGAGGGTAAATCGTTAACCCTGGCCGCAGCGAAAGCTCGCTTTTTACTGGTCTTTAGGTAGAGGGGCCCGACGCTGCGAAGAATTCGAGGTGCTGGTCAACCGTGAGAAACTTGTGATGATGATGGTGCAGTGATTGAGTGTCGGATGGGTCGGCATCGGCCCGGAACTGAGTCATACGCTTCTGGAAAGCACTCACAAGCGCCCATGGTCCAACTTCTCACTTCTCCGCAAACCACCACGGGCAACTGCGACGTTCCCCCATTTTTGTGTTCCTCAAGTGGCATTCACCATCCTGCCGCGACAAACTTTATCCTCTCCTCATCACCGAGTCAAATATTGAATTTTCGGCCGGCGGTGCGTGATACTAGCCCTGGCCCATTCGGAATACACTTGCAAATGTCCTCTGAAAGGACTATATCTCAATATGTTTTCCTAAGAGTGACTACCAGGGTATTGCTCGCTCAATAATTGGGTCCCAGTACGTTCGGTTCAGCTTTGCCTTGCACCGATGATACTTACTGTCGACCCTTCTGCTCCCATCTTGGCTTTTCCATCTTCCAGCGAGCCCCAATCTTGATGATAAACGTGAATGCTTGGCCGGTCGTCGTATTAGAACTTTACATCAACCCACAAATTAGAACAAGGCATTGTCAAGACCACAAAAGTCATTCAGACGATACACCTTCACTTGTCGGCGCCGGGAGCTTTCAAAACCTTCCACCTCACTGTTTCGCGACAGGTCCGCCTGCAGGTCCCTCGAGTTCAGAGTTGATCTGAACCTCCCTTCCACCCTGGTTACGAATTTATTACATCGGATTGACTCGTAGGCTACATTACTGGACTTACAAACGGCGAGCCAGGCATCACCAACCCTCATTCGTTCTTTCCTCAAGACACACGGCGGCGGGTTTGAACGGTAAATCCCCGAACGCCCTACCATATTCTGGGCCTGCACCTGGGTGGAAGACCTCGACGCACAAACTGTACGTATCCAAAGACGGGCGCTACTCAAACAGTTTGTGCCAAGGGCACAGAACAAGATAGTACGTCCGTCTCTCCCCCTCCCGTATCTGCATATCGTCCATCTCTCACAAGCACCGCAAAATAGATCTCCAGATCTCCCTCCTCCTCCGCCACTTCTGTTCTCGGACGAACGAACACTTGACCCCGCTATCTCGATACCTGAATAAAGCTATACCCAAGCCCTCCGAGGTCTCCCAGATTGGGAGGAGTCACCGATCCCGATACCGACAAACGGTTGAAACTGGAACCATTCAGCTTGGACACATTTTCCGCGCGTCAAGCGTACGGGACAACGTTGCCGTTCGGGTCGAATAGTAAGCAGAACGAGTTTCATGAGTGATGGGTTTTGCTACCATCTCTTTTTTGTGGTGCCCGTTCCAATGAAGAAATACGGAGGTGGTTGAAAACTCGGGCCTTTGGATTGTGGCCTGGGGACCAGGCGCGGATTGTACAGGATGTGTTGAGGGAGAGGAGGATGGAGGCTTTTGAGGGGTTAGATGTTTCTTAGACGGTTGCTTTCATCGATGTATCTTCTATATACCGACCACTTACATGATTTGGGCAATTAGGACTTATAAGAATTCAATTGTTATGTTTGTACGTTCAAACGTATAGACACGGATTTTAAGTCCAAAATGCCTCGAAACATGCTGAAGTACAAGTGCAACAACACGCAGTACAAATCCTATGCTACAAAAAGGCCCAGTCGTGATGAGATCCATCGGTGCGCTGGTGTTCACACCGCTGACCTTTGGGTTCTCATAGGAGTCTTAACCCGTTCTCTCGACCTCCCGCCGATCTGAGAGTATGGTATCGAGCCAAGCAAGAACGTTTCAATCTGAATCCCATCTAGTTCCGTCAACTGCGTCTCAGCTGAAGCAAGCCCCGTCGAATTGAGATGTGGCGTCGTCGTAGTGCATGGATGAGCATGCCTGGTAACCCGTACCGCATACTCCCCAGTGTTGGCTGGGATCTCTCCTTCTTCCTCTTCCGCATCGCCGGAAGATCCTTTCCTTAAGCGGGAAAAATGGCGTGATGAGGAGGAGGAGGTTGCAGGCCTCCCGGAGATTGAGAGCTTCATGAATGGCGGCACAAGAGTCAAGTGAGTGCACACCGGGAAAGGATGTTGTAGCGGCAAGATAGGACCCACCTAGATGCTTTGAGCGTAAGATACCGCTTTTACATTCTTCACCAAACCTTTTGAGCGATTCATGTCATCAGCGTTAGCTCAAGTCGACACAGTTTTTGGGAGGGAACGAGTGCCCCAAAACACGTAGAGTAGGGGAAGAACCAGTATAACGGATGCTACTATGACATCGGCGAGAGTGTAAGGAAGGCGTTAGGAAGCTCTTGATGAGGTATTTGACGTTTGACGCACAGGACGGTGAAGAATTTGGTATACGCCTATGATTTGTAGAGTTGTGGTCCACTGGACTGCCGCCACCGTTGAGTAAAACAGGACGATCAACAGGGTTGCAGTCACGATGAGAGCAAATCCTGTGAGAAAGCAATCTATTGCAAAGGTTATTGCAATGGCTCGGTGGCGAGAGTTCGGAGGGATGCGAGCTATACGAAGAGCTGAGGATACACGAGAAGACCTAGTGATCGTGGTCTGTGAAGATGAAATAGAGGTTAAGAGTCATGTTGCCGTGTCAAGCAGCGTATCGAGCTGACCAGACACCCCCAAGGAAGAAGACGTTGAGGAGGGCCGTTATGAACGTACGTTTCCTTTTGTATGTGATGGCGTTCGTGTCGAGGCATCGAGGCTGGACTTGATGGTATGAAGGAAGTATTAGGCCTGGATCCTCGTATTTTGAGCTATGCCGCACTTGACCCAATCAACCACCAGGAACCCCACAATCACTGTCAACGCAGCGAGAGCGGCTCGCCCATCGTCCCACAATATCCTGTGAATGCGGCTACGGTGTCTCCAGCATAAGATGGTAAAGAGAATGGCTACAGAGGATGATCTGATTAGACTAGTAAAGGTGCCACAGACGGAGAAGATCTCCGGAGTACAAGGCAACTTACAAGTGGATCTTACTTCATGACTCGTGAGTATGCCGTGTATGCTGCATGACCAGGTTGGCGGGATGTATCACGTCGGAATTGAACAGGAATATTGGTCCAGGTTCGAATAGACTAAGACCGAGGATGAGGGCGTGAATGGATTCAGTTCGAAGTATAGGCCAAACATTGAGGGTACATGTGAAGGAGAACTGGAGATGAAATCTGAGCATTTCGCAGTTGTTGTTCTCAAAACAACGACGATGTGGATGTTTTACTAGCGGCTTTGAGTGGATTCGTGGCGTGGATGATCCAACCCAGCCGCAGCCAAACGGGGTTGTTACAGCGATTTCGAGTTTGCCATAGTCAAACGATTCTTGAGCTTCGTAATGCTATATATTGGGGCTTCTGAAACGAGTTGTCAAGTACGACAGCACAGTGGGGTGGGAAACGCAACGGCATTATGGGAGTCGGATCGAAAATATGAGCTCATCTCGCGGCATCCGAACGACTTCCACGACCACCATCATCGCTACAACATCACCTTGTTTACTTTCTCGAACCGAGTTCAAAATATTTCGTACACCTCAAAACACACAGAAGGATGGACCTACTATGCTCGGTGAGTAATTTGTTACGGGTAAAATCCTCCGATTGTCAAATTTTGACGAGCCTTCTGCTTTACGAAGCGTTTATCGAGTTCTTTGTAGGTCTTCAAATTGAGCAACCCAACGATGAGTTGAGGGATTTGATCACCAGAACATGTAGTCCGGAGGTACGTCGTTGGTTATCGTCGTATCATCAACTTTTCATTGATATCTCCTGAAATCAAACCTCTTTGACTTGTCATAGTGGGCTTGAAGGCTGTTCTTTGGCTTCCTATTATTATCGGATTAGTTATGCATGGCGGAGATTTCTGAGAGGCACACGCAGACCTCGTTTCCGTCGCCATTGAGCGTCGCTCAGAGTCAAGGCTATCAACTTGTTGGATAAGCGAACGGAAAATGCTCGGTCACCTAAGAGAATCTTTCGGACATTATGAACATGAATTTTCGACTCGCAACCGACCCGTAACTCCTCAAGATAGGTTGTTTCTCAGGCCGCTCTGAGATACTGTTAAGAGGAAAGGAAGAACAGGAACGCTAGATTTCGAACAGGACGGTACGTCTATTTCGCTAACAGAACCGTTGAGTCCTGACCGTAAAAACACATACTCCCTAGACTTCTGCTTAACCTACGATGTGTTGATGGGTACTTATACCTACCCTATGGCGTTTTGATAAGGGCCTCAAGATGATGGGTGACAATGCGGAATGTATGGGATGCAGAAGGAGGTATGTCCATAAGTATTGTTTTAATGGGATGGATGGCCTCGCTCACCCGGTTCGTTCAATTGTTAGACCCCAGATGTCGTCCGTGTGATGTTCGAGTCTCAATACGATGGAACTTCCCGTCTGCTAGACTATACAAGGAATAGAGACCAATCCAACCAAGACCCGGCCCCAATAAGAACCTCGAAGCATTTCATACATTCGCTCGCTGACTGGCACCGGTGGCAAACCATGCTGTGTATCTCGGCTGAGCGCGGTACCTTATGGAATCGACATGTTGAAGGTAGGTCATCTCAGTTGCCCCAATTTTATATGGTTTACCTATCCACGACCTAGTAATATTGGACTTGCCAGACCCTTGAGTGTCTCATCATACAGCATAGTATTAGCTATGGCTCTTCGGTAGTAGCATTGTCTCAGGCCTCCAATCACGACTGCCCTTTTGGTCACTTTCAGCGGTTCCGTTCATGATCATTCTACACCGCCCGTCATTTCAAGTCGTAGCAATATTGTACGGGTCAGCTTGGGACTCCTTTGCGCAACACTGGAGCCCAAAGTAACGTGACCTCCGAAGGGTGATAGCAAAGGGGACCGCCCGTTAGAGCCGGACAAGAGCCGTTGACTCGAATGCAAATATCCAGTATCAAATAGCGGTGCCGAACCTTGAGATGGAGAAAAGGACGTGGAAGGGGTTCTTTCTATCGTCCCACATTTAACGCTGCAAACGTTTGAAAGTCCACATATAAGTTTATCAACAACAGGCAAATCATCATGGTGTGAGTCTCCAACTCGATCCTTCGTTTTCCTTTTCGGACCTGACACGCCATACGCTCGCAGTGACTTCACCATAGGCAAGTTTGATTTATGCCCGAGCTATGTACTGGATGGAGCACGAATACTGATGTGGTGCACCTTCGTTGGCAGATCAGATACGTGGTCTGATGGACAAACCCACGAATATCCGTAATATGAGCGTTATCGCTCATCGTGAGTTTGTCTTGACATCATGCAAGCTATTGATTGATTGACATAACACAGTCAATCACGGAAAGTCAACGCTCATCGACTCGCTCGTATCAAAAGCAGGTATCATCGCCGCGGAAGGAGCTGGCGTCAAAAAGGTTATGGACAGGAGGCCTGATGAACGAGATCATGGAATCACGATCAAGTCGACGGCTATCTCGATGTATTTTGCGGTGGACAAGGAAGAGGTTGCACTTGTTAAGGAGAACACCGAGGGTGCGTTTCCCAGCTCCTCCGACGCTCCATGAGTACAACCAGTCGTTCAATTGTCAGGCAACCAGTTCTTGGTCAACCTGATCGATTCTCCGGGACACGTCGACTTCTCTTCGGAGGTGACGGCAGCTCTTCGCGTTACCGACGGTGCCCTCGTCGTTGTCGACTGCATCGAGGGTGTCTGCGTCCAGACAGAGGCCGTCCTTCGCCAGGCGCTCACTGAACGAATCAAACCTGTCGTCATCGTCAACAAAGTCGACCGTGCTCTCCTCGAGTTGCAGTTGGACAAAGAATCCCTCTACCAAGCTTTCCGTAGAGCCATCGAGGATGTGAACGTCGTTGTATCCACCTATAACGATCCTGTTCTGGGCAACGTTCAGGTCTCTCCGGATCAGGGCACGGTAGCCTTCGGGTCTGGCCTACACGGATGGGCATTCTCTCTTCGCCAGTTCGCATCCCGTTACGCAGCGAAGTTTGGTGTGGATAAGGAGAAGATGATGGCCAAGCTTTGGGGAGACAACTACTTCAATCCCAGCACGCGGAGCTGGACGACACAGAGCACTGGCCCCGAAGGAAATCCCCTTGAACGTGCTTTCAACATGTTCATCTTGGATCCCATCTACAAGATCTTTGAAGCTTGCAGAGATGACGCCATAGGGCCCCTGCTTGAGAAGCTCGATATCAAGCTTTCGACAGATGAGAAGGAGTTGAGGGGCAAGCCGTTACTCAAGGCTGTCATGCGGAATTTCCTACCCGCCAGTGATGCCCTCCTCCAAATGATTGTTATCAACCTCCCCTCCCCCGTCACCGCTCAGCGCTACCGCGTTGAGACGCTCTATGAAGGACAGATGGACGACGAGTCGGCTATTGGAATACGGCATTGCAATCCTAAAGGCCCCCTTGTGGTGTATGTTTCGAAGATGGTTCCCACCTCCGACAAGGGACGATTCTACGCCTTCGGCCGTGTCTTCTCTGGTACCGTTCGTAGCGGGCTCACAGTACGGATACAAGGTCCGAAATACGTTCCTGGGCAAAAAGACGACCTATTCATCAAATCTATCCAACAAATCGTTCTCATGATGGGTGGCAGGACTGAGGCCATTGATGATTGCCCTGCGGGGAGTATTGTTGGTCTTGTTGGGATCGACCAGTTTCTGGTGAAGAGTGGGACCCTGACAACGTCCGAGACGGCGCACAATATGCGGGTGATGAAGTTCTCTGTGTCGCCTGTGGTGCAGGTCGCGGTGGAGGTCAAGAGTCTCGGAGATCTGCCCAAGCTTGTAGAGGGTTTGAAGAGGCTGAGCAAGTCGGATCCGTGTGTCAAGGCGTGGATATCGGAGAAGGGAGAGCATATTGTTGCGGGCGCCGGGGAGCTACATCTCGAGATCTGTTTGAAGGTAAGCTTATCTTTCATTCAAGCTGAACCATCTACTGAATGTTTGGGAAGTTAGGATCTTCAGGAAGACCACGCAAGCGTTCCTCTCAAGATTTCCGACCCAATCGTTCCGTACCGTGAAACAGTAAAAGCAGAGTCGTCTATTGTGGCCATCTCGAAATCCCCGAACAAGTTCAACCGTCTCTTCGTCAAGGCTCAACCTCTCGGGGAAGATCTCACTATGGCAGTCGAGGAAGGGAAGGTCACTTCCCGAGACGATTTCAAAGCTCGAGCACGCATCCTTGCCAACGAGTTTGGCTGGGACATTACCGAAGCCAAGAAAATTTGGTGCTTTGGACCTGACAGGACGGGACCTAACGTGTTGGTGGACACAACAAAAGGTGTCGCTTACTTGAACGAGATAAAGGACTCTGTCGTAACTGGGTTTCAATGGGCTACAAAGGAGGGTGTCTGCGCAGAAGAGGACTTGAGGGGCGTGAGATTCAACATCCTCGACGTTGCGGTAAGTTGAAATGGATCTGCTCGCCATTTGTCTTCTGATAATTTTTGCAGTTGCTTTCAGATGCTATACATCGAGGGGGAGGACAGATCATCCAGACTACTCGCCGAGTATGCCATGCTGCTAGCCTGCTTGCGACGCCTGGTATCCAAGAACCTGTTTTCCTAGGTAATGTATTCCTACTCTTGTGTCACTTGAAGTCAAGCTCATATCAGCGTTCAGTGGACATCCAATGCCCGGAGAGTGCTATTGGTGGCGTCTACTCTTGTTTAAACAAAAGACAAGGACAAGTGTTCTCAGAAGAACAGAGAGCCGGCATGTTCACCATCAAAGCTTACCTTCCTGTCGCCGAATCCTTTGGGTTCAATGGGGAGCTATGGTCACATACTGCAGGACAGGCATTTCCCCAAATGATGCTTGATCATTGGGAGCTTATGCAGGGGTGTGAGTTTGTTTACTCGTGTCCTATCCAAGACGCGTGACGCTCATTATTTGCTTCAATTTCAATCTGCAGCTCCTCTTGAGAAAGGAAGCAAGCTGGAGGAACTAGTTATGGGAATCCGTACACGAAAGGGCCTCAAGGTTCGTGATTTTCGGTTCTTACCGTAATTGTCTAACTGAGTCTTCCCAGCCCGAGATACCCCCTCTGGAGGTGTATCACGATAGATTGTAGAGGCGAATTTCGGGTTTGTTCCTGGTGCATGAAAAGGAAACTGTTGTACATTGGTATCCTTAGTTGGATATAGTGGATACACGAGTATCCTCGTTTCCCCTGACATATTGAATGCTAGTTGGATTCATGCCAAATGATGGGGTCTTTCCGGTTACGGTGACCGGTCCATATGAAAGGTGTGCGCGAAAGGGCGAATATGTACTTCCGAACACCCTCCCTGTGGGGCTCGCCGCGACCGCATATGAACCCCGTATCGGCAGAGCACCCCAGTCCTTTTTACACCGCTATTCAAGCCTCAACTGCGTTGTCTTTCTGCATGGGTGTCCGCCAAAGGTTTCTCGAACCCTCCATTTGCGTATTATAGAGCATAGGAAGATATATTCAGGGGTTGGTAATTGGTAGTGTACGGTATCGCGCTGTGGTGTAGTATCTTTTTATTGAGCTGGCCGTCAATTAGGTGGTAAAATCAAAGTGTTAGAGTGATGGGAGCCGTTGTCACGCCACCGAAAGGAGACCCGGGAGATCTCTCCCGGTGGCTGATGTCGATCGACGTGTATACCTTCTTTTCTCCTTAATCATTTGCTTTTCAATGGCTGATACTTTACTCCCTATCTATTCTTTATACCTACGTTTCCAATCGTTACATAGATCAAGCCGTACCTAGTCGAGACAATACTTAGGTAGCAAGTCATATTGGAGCTTCCCACTTTTGACCATCAACGGGTCGTGTGGGAAGTGAGTAGTTTACATTCATGCTTTTCTATTGTTCAGATTCCTTACGAGCTACCTAGTACGAGAGCTTACCGCTCCATCTTTACACAAAGTAATGATTTTCCTGGTTTAGTTTGGGCGGATGTTTCCCTGGAACCACAAACCGTTGAGGTCCATAGGTTTGAAGCTTTCCGTATGCCTGAGCCCATCAAACTCAATGACTGGTGGCCCGCGCTATGCCGGCTGTGAGCGCCTTCTTAGCGCTCACAGGCTCTCTCTTGTACCACCATCTAACACCCCCTCAATTTCCTCAAACCCATCCAAACTCGGCTTAAGGCTAATCTGACCATACACACTTTGGGTGAGCTCTTTCTGCTTCTCTCTACATCAAATCCCTTCAGCTGTGAACATTTGTAGTCTTGTCTTGACTCTTTGGGACTGAAGACGTTCGTGAGGTATGATATGTGACCTAACAATCTTATTTTGGAATCATAACCATTAATCACCTCATCAGGCTGTTCAACATCTTTGCACAAGAGGTATCGAAGGATCTGAGAAGATTTTAGACTGGAGTTGGCTAAATTAGTGCGTCCTGAATAGTCGGAGGCATGACTTCGTGTTCACCAAGCTCCCATTCCCATTCTTTTTTGTGCATTGGAATTACGTGTCTTCTGGGAAAAGCCAACTCCATTGTTACGGTAGCAACTTGTCCGAGGCCACAAAATGCAAGAGAGCCAACAAGCCATCCCAACTAATCATTTCATTTACTCTCGTTTCCACCATTCTGAATGTGTCCCCTTGTCCTAAAGCACTAGACGCTAGGACTATAGAAACAGCGGCAGCGGAAGTCGACTAGCAGAGACGACGACAGAGACGACAGAGGTGGTGAGCAGAGGGCAAGAGCAGGTAAATAACTGGTCCCAATGACAAGTTAGATATATTGCAGATAAAGAGAAACGGAATTAACTACTCACCTGGTCCCAATGACAAGAGGTCAAGATGAGGGACCAGGTGTAAACTGCCTAGCTTATATACTGGAATATGAGTCGCGCGAGAATAAAGAAAGATAATAGGGAACAAGGAGAGAACAATAGTAGTCCAGATAAAGAATAAGAACGAGTCCGGAACGAGCAACTGTTGTATATGAAAGAACAAAGAGAACAAAGGAAAACAATGGATGGGATAGGTTGTGAAGACGATGTGAAAGAACAAGGATGGGAGAGGAAATGATGGGAATGATGGGGAGAGGGGAACCGGGTGACTGGTAGGCGTCAAAGTAACAAGTGGGCGTCAAAGTAACAAATAGGCGCTAAAAGAGGAATGGGCGCTAAGAAAGGAAAAGATAGGGGGAAAAGCGGCACTTCATGACACCCCTCTGATGCCGAAAAGTCTTGGTTGGCAGACATCCTGCAAGAGGATGTGCTCAGGCTCAAGCAGTGCAAAGCAGACATTGCAGTGCTCAAGCGGAAGCTAGAAGCACTAGAGGCTAGTGATGCCAACAGGTGGTTCAAACTGTGGGTTTTGACATGCGGTTTGAAACCAAACCAAACTGTGACGTAAAAACAGTTTGACAAACTGATTTTTTTTGACGGTTTAGGACTTGTAATAGGACTGAGATGAGACAAAGCTACTATTATTGATTCTGTATATGTATAACCTGTAAATATATGATTTAAAATAGAATACAGCTTTTTCTGGGCTGTCCTGAGGTGTGAAGGTAAAACTATTGCTTAGGTGGTTTGAGGCAGTTTTGAAACCGCCTCAAACCAAACCATGGGAAACCGGACCAGTTTAAACCAAACCCACCTGCCGGCATCACTACTAGCTGCACAAAGAGAGGCATTGAAGGCTAACATCACAACTTGCTGTTCTGCCCTTTTGGTTCAGTGGCAAATGCCTGCAGAGGTTTGGGAGATGATTTTCTCATTCCTCTGTGCCATGATTCATGACTATTCCTTCCTCATTTCACACTACAAAGATGACACTGACAATCTCTGCCACTTGGAAACACCTGCCCTCAATCTCTCTCAAGTATGTTCTTGTTGGAGGGAGATTGCACTGGGGTCGCCTCACCTTTGGGTATCTATCAGCATCAAGTTCATTCAGCTTCCCTACAACCTCAAGATCCCTCTCAAGCTTCATCTTACTTGCTCTAAGGAACATCTGCTTTGTATCTGCATTGATAGAGAGACAGATGGATGGACAATTAACCCTCTCTCTGCCCAAGGCATCTTGACTTGGGAGGTGTTGGTTCCATACTTCCATTGTTGTCGAGAACTTTGCCTTGAAGGCATCTGTTCTCAACTTTCCACAGAGCATAGACTTGTCATTCTCTCACCTTGAAGTAGTGATGTGCGGGCTCGGGCTGGGCTCAAAGCCTCAGGCTTGGGCTTGGCTTGGAGGGCTTAGGCTCACCAAAATCAAAGCCTGAGCCTTGAGCCTAAGCCCGACATCAAAGCCCTAGGGCTCAGTCCTGGGCCAGGGCTTGAGTACTGACGTACATAAGGCTGCACAAGAAAGTATAGGGATGTCAGATTGTGTACCAGATAGCCCAAAAAAATTCCTACTACCCAGTGGTACATGGATTGGACCACCACCAAGTTCTAAGTTGCATGGGTCCCCGATTTGATGATGAAAAGACACTAGCCAGTGAATACTTGGTGAGTATAAACCTCAATAAAGAAACAAAGGGCTACTAACTATCAGTCTTGGGGGTTAATAACACTAGCACGAGGAAAGTATCCAACACACAACCACATTTCACTTGTGGATGAGGAGGAGGGCCTGAGCAGGCCTGAGCCCAGGGCTTGGGCTTACAAAATCACAAGCCTGAGCCCACACATCACTACCTCGAAGTGTTGTCTGAAGAAACATATTACCATGGAGATCCCTTAGAGTTCCTCTGGTTCTGGTCTGCTATTGAAAGGGCACCAAACCTTACAACTGCAGCCCTTTGGAACTTCAGCCCCATCCTTCCAGTCGCTCAACTCTCATTGTTGTAAATACATTACCTCACGAGGGACGAAGTCCGGCCTCTTATGAAGGTACTTCCTGTCCTAAAGCGATGAACGCTAAGACTTCAGATACAGAGATGATGGCAGCAGAAGTCGTCTAGCGGAGACGACAACAGAGGGCAGAGACAGTGAGAAGAGAGCAAGAGCAAGTAAAGGTCTGGTCCCAACAACAAGTTAGATACATTGCAGATAAAAGGGAAGACAGAAGTAACTACTCACCTGGTCCCAACGACAAGAGGTCAAGATGAGGGACCAGATGTAAACTACCTAGCTTATATACTAGAATATGGGTTGTGCGAGAATAAAGAAAGAGAATAGGGAACAAGGGAAGAACAATAGTAGTCCAGGTATGGAACAAGAACGAGTAACTGTTGTATGTAAAAGAACAAAGAGAATGATGGAAACAATAGACGGAATCAGTTGTGAAGATGATGTGAAAGAACAAGGAGAACAAAGGGAACAATAGATGGGATCAGTTGTGAAGATGATGTGAAAGAACATGGATGAGGAAGGAAATAATGGGAGTGATGTGAAAAGGGGAACTGGGTATCTGGTATGCATCAAAGTATCAAACAGGCACTAAAAGGGGAATGGGCACTAAGAAAGGGAAAAGATAGGGGAAAAGCGGCACTTCATGACACTTCCTCTCTGTAAGTGATTGGAAGTACTCGTTCTTCAGAGATTGGACGATATTTACATGGTCCCAGCAGCTCTTGAACTAGTGAGGGTTCCTTCTCTCTGGAGACTCTTACTTGACAAAAGCTGCTGCAATTCTGAGGGGGATATTCAGCCAGCATAGTTAAATGCACAGTGAGATGAAAGTAAACCTCACATTTGACTATAAGAGAATCCTTGAGTTCTTGAGGATGCTTGCTAGAGGTGATAATGGAGTAGATTGTCCTAAAGCTTTGAGACTAAAGTCTCCAGCTTTTATACATGAGTCCTCGGGTATATACGAGTCATAGTACATAGGTAAGTGAAAATATAGCATATGGTTTAGATAGCAAACATAGGTGTAGTAGTAAGCATAACTGCTAGAAGAGCAGAGTGAGTAAGTATGCATAGTCATACAAACTTTCTGTCTAAGTAATCTGGAGAGAAAGCTCAGTCAGCTTTGGACGCTATTGGCTACAAAGCTGAACCTTGTTACAAACTAAAGAGATATGGTGTACCTACAGAGTACCTACGGGATTCCGTATAGTATCTTTCATACGAACGCAAGTGTCATATAGTAAAAGATCCATAAATAGTAGATGTGTAAACAAAGTCAATATTGTGTATCACATGTATATCACATCTCAACAGGGGACAACACCATTGTATCGACTCTTTTCAGCTCCCTCTCGATGCCTTCACTTGTCTCGTTTGTGATGCAGCATAACCATGGCTGGTTACCACCGTTGTTCTTGACCATGCTTGAATGTGCTCCCTCTCTAGAGCGAGTTGAACTCACGATGTACTGTTACCTTGAAGGGTGCAAGGGTGATAGTTTTACCCCTCTCAACGCATTCCTCCAACTACTTCCCAATGTGACACATCCAGAGTCATCTATGAACATAGACGCAGCGTTTGGCGATCCTGCGCTTGGTGATAGAATTCTCTCTAGTATTCTATCTGGCCTCTGGGTTGGCAAAGATACTCTTCGGCCTGTACTGAAACTAGAATTCCTCTCGCTGGATATCCCTGTCTTCTCGTTGGACATCCAAGTCAACGAAAAGGTCTCCAATCTTCTATTGGAGAGGCATAGCATGGGAATGCAGGCGTTGAGGGAGCTCTGCCTTATGGGGTCAATACAATGGAAAGGATGCCCAGACCCAAGAAAATCGTCACAGAATTGGTGATTATAGCAAAAACAGACACCTTGGCAGAGAAGCTTGGAGGAGCAGTGATTAATATGGGCAGTACTAGTTGATAATGTTCTGCCTACCCTTATCTATATTTTATTTCAAGTACCTCGGCTTTGAAATTCCACAGCGTTACTTGTACTCTGGTAATGTCACATTATGATTGAGCGCTGTTGCAGAGTCAGATGGCCAACTCAGAGAATCCCTACGTTTCCTTTTATCTTTTTCGTTTGCTTTCACTCACCCTTTCTAATTTCTTGTAGAGCTATACTTCCATACTTACAGCAAAGGTCCATTTCTCACCAGACTCCGGTTCAGCCTCACTTCCAGTGCACGCGCTGCTGTCGGGACCTTGTCCACCCCATACGCGTAAAGAGGCCTCGTCAACCTCGCAAATAGCTGCCGCACGTTAGGAGACTGAACCTCAAGCTGGTAGGAGTGTATCCTAGCCCAACGTTGCACTTGCATGGCCTCTTTCATCTTTACATCTTATCAGCTCCTTATCATTTCTGATTTGGTAGTCTTAAGTACCCATTCGTCTCATCTGTTTGCTCTCGTTGTAGTCTTCTTTATTTCACACGCACGGACCTCACTGTCATGTAGCTGTTGGTCTGCTTGTCGAATGATTACTTCCCTTTCTTCCTTTCCCCCATCTCAGAGCCAGAGCAGAGCCCTTGAACAGAGCCTATTGAGCAAGATCCACAAACACCAGAGCCTCTTTGACCTTTTTCTTATACTTATACCCCTCTCCGCTACTCTCCTTTCTATTAGATCCTGCCATCAGATCATTCCATGTGACGTACACGTTCCTGCGGCGTGTGTATCCTTTTACGTTTCACTCCCTCGTGTCTCTCCCTCTCTCTTTTGATTTAGTCCATCCATCCTTTATTCCATTCTTCGATCCTTCTCCCTCTCCTACCTCTACTACGTCAGATCGTCGACTGGTCATCTCGCATACCTTTTTCCCCAGCAAACGCTATCTCTCTGCCGCAGCGCTTGTCCCGTCACTTGCTGCACTGCACGGAGATCACTCTTATCTTGACTCTTGGCCACTATCATCACTAGGTTCTGAAATCTGGATTCCAGAGTGCTAGCCTCAGGGGAGGAGCCCAATTCACATACCTCAACCTGGAAACTTCATTTAAGGTCTTTTCATTCAAGGTCTTCAGGTTGTCTCCCTGGTATCCTCTATCAAGGTGTTGAATGCTGAGATATTGATCAAACAAGTGTGCCTTTTATGAATTAATACAATCAAATCCCTCTATTGATTTACCTTTTTTTTGACCAGCTTCACCCCATCTCGAATTGGCTCCTTACTTTTTTCTGCCATTTGCCGAACGTAATGGCTGACAGCAAAGAATGTCCTCCCATCACGCCTCGCCTCTTGAAATCAGACCATGTACCCACTGACGTCAAGATTTCACAGACAAGGTTGTTACTGGAGGAAGAAGAGCGAGCTCTTGCAACACACGAGCAGGTTCTAGCAGGAGTTTGTCAGGTGCCAGATGGCCAGAGTAGACAGGATCACCCAGCTTTGCTCCATTCTCTCCTTCCAGCAGAGCTTTGGGAGAAGATCTTTGCCCCCGTCTCTTTGTCGGATGGACAGTACTTGCTAACTCTTCAATCCTTTGACCAAGGATCAGGGTTTGCACCTGGTGGAGAAATAAAACATTCAACACCCCGGCCCTTTGGGCTTTGATCAGCATTGAGTTTGCATCTCTTCCTGTCTCCAGCCATCATATTTTGGAGATTTACCTACGTAACTCCAAATGCCATGGTCTCACGGTTGCAACATCCTTTCTCTATCCCTTGGACAGCCTACCATATTCCCAATTGACCTCGCTAAGGCTTCGAGCTGTTGGCCAGGACGACATCACCACATTTTGTACCAATATACAGTTGAATACGTCATATGGAATATGGTCGGGGCGGGCCAAACCATATTCCATAGGGCGGATATTCCAGGATGAAAAAGGCAAGAAATTCTCCGTTTTTTTCAGTACCGTACTTGTTCTAGCTACAACCTATCGCTTGCGAGCAAAAAAATCAATGATCTGTGTCTGTGTCTTCATAGCCTCCTCCTCCCTCCGAAGTTCACCCCTGAACTTCCTGAGAATGCTCGACAGCTCAAATGACACGGCCAGTTCTGGCCTATTCCTGCAAACTGCCTCAAGATACTCTGCAGCTTCCAATCCTCTTGCCCTGTCCATCACAAACGGGGGCTGATTCTCCTCCTCTTCCTCCTCCTCCTCTTCTTCCTCCCCCTCGCCCTCAAGCTCTCTCCTTTTTTCTTCCCGCACAAAGTCCCGGATTTCCCGCAACCCCTTATCACCATCCGCAAACACACGCTCCTCCTCTTCCTCGTCCGGAATTGGCTCAAGAAGAGCATCCGCATCCAGCATTTCACCGAGGTGACCACACTTGTAAAGCTCACCAACTGCTTCCATCATCTCCTTCTCAACAACTCGCAGCTCCTTAGTCCCTGAATGCTCCGCCTTGACCAACTTTCTCTTTTCAGGAACCCGTTGGCCGCCATTATGTTGTTCATGTGACACAGTGCCAGTTGGACGAAGGGCACGGACAGCATTGAGGGCCTGTGTGGAGTCTTTCTCGGCGTCCATAATGGCATTGATTGGGGTCGCCCAGTCAGAGTAATGGTAGTCGTTACCAAGGAGCTTTTCGAGCTTTTTGATCATCTGAGGGAGGGTCCAGTCTGATGTTGCGTACTCCTCAACAAGATCCCAGGCCCGCGAAGTTGAATTGATGACACAAACAACCATCTCGACATCGGACTCCGAGCTGTCTGAGTCTGGTGCATCTGAGTCAACAAAAATATCCTCCCAACACTTGTCTCTGCCAGGTGAAACCCCGGCATGATTCCAACAGTGCTCAATCGTGATTGCACTGACGTCGTTCCATGCCTTAGTAAGCAATCGCATCGCCTCCAACAGGTCGATTTCAAATAAGTTTGTGCTACCCGCCTCCTCGAGATCGAGGGCACAGAGTGAGAGCAGCGTTCGATAACGGGCCTTGACACACCGAATGATCCCTGCATCACAGGGTTGGACAAAGGGCGTGAGATTCGGGCTGAAGAACTCAACCTCAACATTCTTCGGTGTGAACTCGACATAATGGCCCTTGAAGTTGTTGAGGCTAAGGGCAACATGACGGGATTGGCTACCCATTTTCATGTCAAAGCTACGGAGCCATCTAAAAAATCATGAGAATCAGAGGGACGGGTGCAACTTATGGCAAAGCATGACTGACTCTTCGAAGATAAGACCGGTCATCCATGATGTCTTGTTGTTTCGGTAGTGAAGTGCGGGATTCATATTTGCCGGGTCCTGCTTTTTGAAACAACGCGGCTTCTTGTATTTTCCGATGAAGAGGATCTGATGCTTCTCAGATCCATCCGCGTTACAGATGAAGGCAGCCGTAATTCGAGTCTTCGACGCCTTTTTCCCACTCATGGTTTCACGGCTGAGACCACGGTCTGGTGGTGCACTCGGAAAGAATCCAGACTCGTCCATGTTGAACTGATCGCGCTTCTCATACTTTGAGAAAAAGCGGCGCATGCGTGTCCTTTCATCTTCTACCTGAGTAATGTCACAAGATGCTGCTTCCCCATGACGGCGATGCTCGCGGATTCCATACCTGCATTTGACATTCAATTCTTCCACGAAGTCACAAACCATTCAAGGGCCACTCACGCTTGTTTAAAAGATGTGATCCAACCCGTTCCTATGAGTCGCTCGTCCTCAGGGACATCAAAAAGCTCCTCAAAGCGTCTCCTCTTCTCTGACAACATTGTCCCGGTGACAGACTCGTTCTTTGTCTCCATGTTGTTCTGCCACACTTCCAATGCTCTCTCAACATCGGGCCGAGTCACAACTCGAGCCCTCTTCGCAGAAAGTGCATTTGGGTGTGACACGGCGCGTGCCCGCATCTCCTCTTTCTGTTTGAGCTTCTTCGAGAGTGCACTTTGAGTGAATTTGAGGACTCCAGCCGGCCGTTTTGCAAAGTGATTAACGACATCGATCTGCCTTTTCCCGGGATTGGCTTCGACATAGGCAAAAACTTCAAGCCAATCGGACAGAGTGAGGTCTTCTTTAGGTTGATGAAGAGGCTTTGCAGTGGTTTTAGGTGTTTTCGCGGAAGATTTATGAGGTTTTGAGGGTTTACGGCCACTGGGGGCCTTCTGATTTTTGCGCACTTTGCGAGTTTTCTCGACTTGGAAGGGTGCCATTGACAGAGATGAGAAAGAAAATTCTATTGTAATGTCAGGTAACCTAGAATCAGAGTTCTCATGACAACAAAGATCACATATCCGCCTCGTTTCAGTAAGCAGAATGCCCGTTTGGGCCATAAAAGTTCCCGCCCTGTGGAATATTTACCGGAATTTCGTATGCCATATTCCGGATGACACATTCATGGAATATGCCCGCCTCCCGACCTCGTTCCAGGAAAATCCGATTCCAGACTACGGATATTCCATAGTACCTTATTCCATACGAAGTAATCAACTGTACTACCGTCTTGCGACAGGCTGGTTAGCCTTGCATTTGCCGACCTCGAGCCATACAACGAGGGACCTGATTTTTGACAGCAACATTTGATTGTCCTACTGACTCTTTGAATGCTTGACATATACCAGGAGGAGGAGGAGTGTGGATTAGAGATGTTTTCGGGCAAGCTTTACACGATTCTGTCCACACACACTCCATCGCTTACTACCCTGCAATTGGAGTTTTGGCAGGATGGCGAGGTGATAGGATGGCCGGAGTTCCTCATGGCGTTTTTGAAGGAGACCTCCTGTTCTCTCCGATCTCTGTCTTTGACAATCAGTTATTATTCCTTTCCCAAGGAGCATGCATTGACCAACCTATTGGGTGTGGTCCCAAACCTGACTAATTTTGGCATTGTCATGGAAACACCAAGTTGGCAAGACTCAGAGCATAGGGATATGGATGCATTCGGAGACTTTTCTCAAAGCTCCCTTCGTGATCATTTCACCACATCAGGTCCAAGTCAGATGTGCTGGTCCCAAAACTCACGAATATCACTGCCTCCACCACTGGTCCCATGATCTTGGATAGAGACCTCATTGATCGAGTTCTCAAGGCTGCGGAGTCACGGATTTCTGTATCCCCTTCTGACGCCAGCGTCTGCTCATTGGCCAACGTGAGTCTGACTTGTCGCTGTGATGAGGACAATACCAGGTGGAAGAAGTTCAAACTTTCCCTGAAGGCACATACAAGGATTGGAGCCCTTTTGCAAGACAGTGTTCAGGTATCAGTTTGAACACTGGATCAGCCCCCATTGCCTCCGAAACAAAGGGCTGAATATGGATTTGGCTGACATGGGAATATATTAGTAGCACGGCTCGATTTGGCATCATATATTCTTGTTCGTATCAAACTTCAGAAGATACACTGTTACAACTGCTTCCCTTGCCAATTGGCACCTGTTCTGGGTATTCCACGCAACGTGCTTGGGTTCGACAAATCGATTAACGAAACTGTGTATACATTTTGCTTTACATTGATTGTGTAGAGGCCGAGATAGATAGATAGATAGATAGATACACAGCATGGTCCCATTAAGGACCCGCCGGAGCCGTGCATGATAGAAAGATGAGCACTCTCCAACAAGGGGGAGGTCAACCAGACTATCATACACGACCAGCCTTGAACTCTACTATAGTGAGATAGAGAAGAGTTCAAGAAAAGAAACCCAAGTCCACTTATTCTCTGCGTCCTATGCACACATTATATATCCTCAACTTCATAGCAGGTCCCCTCTACCAAATCCTTAGGGAAGTTTGCATTCTCTTTGTCTTCCGTCCTATATTCCTCCTCCCCATCGGTCATGTCATCATCGTATATCTTGACATGTGTGTTCACCCTTTCCCTTCACCTCCCAACTATATCAAAGAAGGCACTAGAAAATTTTGTGACAAAGTTCCAGTCAAAAATGCACCGCTTCAACATCTGCAAAGGTGCTGATGAGTAGGATCTCCAGTCCTCCCATTTCTCTCTAATCTCCCTAACCAACTTCCGTCTCAGTTTCCCAAATTCAACATCTCCTATGCATCTGAAAACCACATGTTCTGGAGTCTCATAATGAAGACCACAACCCCGGCACATCAGAGACTTCCAGTTATCTGTTTGCGAGTACTCCTTCCCTGCTCGAGCCCGGAACACAGATGGAGAAAGGTCTCCCAGAAGCAGCCTTGTGAGCAAAGTACGATGCCAGTGGTCCTGTACCCTTTTGAGGTAGTGTCGCACATAGAGAGTATGATGGGTAGACCACTTGTTGTTGCAGTTCACAGCACATTGTAGTCGACACCCGCTTCTTCAACTCCCTGACCCGAGCATCAGACAGTTCCCCAAAATCCAGTAGCCACAGAGACCCCTCACTTCCTGGTAAGTTTTGTAACACCCAGTCTACATCCATCAACCATGACTGCTTATTTGACTCGCGTAGGCAACTACTTGAAAGAAGTGCCAATGATGTATATGAAAGCTGCAGTCCTGACTCGCGTTCCACATTGAGTTGTTTTAGCAAGTATTCCAGATAGCCTAGTGTCAGGATGATGTGTCTAGTTTGCAGAGGCAACAGCACTGTTTCCGTGAAAAGTCCCGCCAGAGTGGACTTTTTGCTTAGACCCAGCATACAGCGCAGAAACTTCTTCTGCACATCAAAGAGATCCCTTGGTCCCTTTGTACCCACATCCACAATAACCTCTGATCCAAAGGTCAGATGGCAGTCCACCAGTGCTGTATAGAGCATTCAAGCAATGAGCGGTGGCAACTTACGGCGTCTAATCAGCCAATCTGTTCCAAATATTCCACACCCTGATCTAGTCAAGAGAGGAAAGAACAGATAGGGGGGGGGGAGTAGAAAAGGGTGAGACAGTGATAGATTCTGAGATCTTGAGATCCGATATCATTCTCTTGGTTGAATCTGAGATCGTTAGGAATGACGCAGATGGTCACAGGCTCACAGCTCTGGGGCTGAAGAAAAAGAAACCAAACCCTCCGAGCCAACCGATCCCACCAGAACACTTCAAATGATCGGAGCCGGATACTCACGAACGGGAACACTCTCAATGGCCATAGCCCTCGAGCAACTTCTCGACGGTCCAGTCGTGCACAGCGGCTCCCAAGTCGGTCGAGAAGACGCATACGCCCATCTCTGGGTTCATATCTTCCAACTTGCCAACAAAATCTCAGATAGACCTCGTCCCCTCAAATTACTCAAGGAAGCGACCGACGCACCGGGGAACCTCTTCATCGAGGAGTTGGTCGAGCTTTATCCTGACGTGCAAGTCGTTTGTGTACGTCGGCGATTGGGAGAGGCGGAGGGGTTAGGCTGAGGTTGCTGGAGCTGCTAATCAGGGATTTTTGAATTATTTCTTGATGCTTGTGCCCGGAAAACGGTGGTATCCGACTTTGGTGACGCTGTTTTTGGAGTAGTAAGTGATAAATCACAAGTCGTGTTTTATGACTTCAGGGCTGAGATAATCGCATACTGCAGACAAGAAAAGAGACACGGTTCAATGACCGGGAAGCGGATGGACGAGCATAACGAGTATGTGAAGGCGGTAACGCCACGAGCAAGTTCCACATGATAGAGTTGAGCGAGGGTTCGACTCCGTTGTGTAAGGCTATTGGCAAGCCTATTCCGGATTAGCCCTTTCCCCGTGTCAACGACGCTGAAGCCGTTCAAGGCCTGGAGCGCCAGATACTCATGGAAGCTGGTTGGAGATGGTTGGGTATATTGTC
>JANHQD010002669.1:0-14951 GCA_024721195.1 Marasmius sp. AFHP31
AAGTACTGCGAGGCTTTGATCCAATGACCACCGATTTCGCTCGACACCTCGGACATGGCTATCTCTTCCACCCTGTCAACAACTCAGATCGATTCCAAGAAGTTCATGCAGGTGTGATCTGCCGTTACCAGTTCACTGACACTCATTTACCAAACTGTTCAGATCAAAGCTCCGGGGTTTCCAGATTTTCCATTGATCTCGATAAATATGTCACTGGCGCCAATCCGAAAGACACGAATTCCAGCAGCTCCATTCGAATGCGGAGCACATCACCAGTCCTCACCGTCGACTCAGATCATGTCGTTGCAAGAAACAATAGTGGACCCAGACGCAGACGGATGAAGTCCCAAGCACTTGCAGATCAGGTGAGCTCTTAGTTTGTTCTATAGCCCGTCGCCTCGCGTTCTTATTCGCTACATCCACGAGAACCTCACCGGGTATTATCGTCAACGACGTACCTCGTATGCTGGCCCGGGAGTAGCCACCGATATTGGGAGCTTCATCAATTCAGGGGTTCCCCCTCTTGACACCAACTTCGCTTTATCTTACGGTGACCCCCAGTCCTCTCCAACTGCAAGGACGACGCAAAGTGACCAACCCTTTGAGGGTGGTCTTGAGGAGGTTGTCGACAATTTCTATCGTTCACTGACGAGATCCGACGATTCCGACGTTGATGCGCTTTGCGCACTTTTTGAATGGTTGACAATTGCCTAAAGTACCACTCGGGGTACCTGGTATAATTTCAGAGCTCCGGAGGGAAGGAACGGATAGGACGGCACCTTTGGGAACTCGAGTCAAAAATTTCCCGGGATGTGGAGACTCTAGGAGATACTACGTGCTGCTCGTGAGGCTTGACGTGGTCGATGTTTTCGTCTCGGAGGCTTTCTCTTAAGTTCCCGATGACTGGTTCTCAGTGAATACAACGCCTTGCAGGATAACTCTAGTCAAGCTATTATATTTTTGTTTACTATCTTCGACTTCCCCTCGTAATTGTTCTACTTGAGTTTTGAGTTTTGTTGATATGATTCCCTTGCTCATTCCCCAAAAGCTTCATGACTGGAGTTGGGCAAGTTGTTCGGCCATGAGCAAAAAATGAGAGCGTGAAATTACGCTTCAAAAGTACGATAGGAGCAAAGAAAGTATAATATCAGACGTCAGATTCTTCAAGCCCAGCGACGAGCCAGAACACTTTGCGAATATAACCATCAGATAATCATTTTCCCTGCCAGAAGTTCCGGGTATTCCGATCTTTACCACCGCCGGTCCATCGATGTTGTCGTAGTGCCTTCGACATTTCGTTGAATCTCGACACTAGCAACAGTACAAACACCGAGAAAAATAGTGGCCGCCGGATGGGCATGGTCGTCAGTACATCAACTAAGTAGGTGGAGTTGGTGATAGAGACGGTGTAGCTCGTGTCTTTGCAGTTACATATGACCTTGGTGGGAATAGTCGCAGGCGAGCACTTGCAAGTGATGTCGGTGATTGGGATGAAAATCGTAGCTGAAGACTTCGAGTTGATATAGCGACTCGTGGTGATAGTCATATCCGTTGAGTACTTGAGCTCGCTCACTGGGTCCTGACCGTACAGATAGCAGTTCATAGAAACTGTCAACACGGAAATAAACAAGTCAGAAGACCTCTGCCTTTTAGTTGGGGTGTACCCACTCTCATAGGCTGAATCCGATGTATTCTTATTCTGCCCGAAGAATTTGTATTAGCTACAAATCCGGGTCGGGTATATAGATGATTGATTCGGTGTTTGGTGACTTCCCTGAGAGAAATTCAAATCAGTAAGACAACAAACTCAGACTCACTGTTGCGAATAAACGAAGCACTGACCCAATTTATGATGAAACACGGCTGAGTTATCGAGGAGCACACCAAGAGTCGCTAGCCTCGATGTTTTGAGCATGCATACCCATAGAAAGCTGTAGTCAATCTAGTGAGTTTCAAGTCGTGTACTCAAGTGGCGTTGAGTTGGAATCCTTCTTCGTTAGCTTGGAGGAAAAGCACGAGCACGAGTAAGGCTGTCAAAATGGTGGTTAGATAGACGAGTCTCGTGCTGGGTCAGCTGTCTGTCTGAGCCGTCCTCAATCTCGTTCTCAAACCCCTGAGTGACACACCGATGACTATTACCCTTTGTCTAGTTCACGTCTCACTGATGTCGGTGAGCCCGATGACATTATCGAATGTTTGAATAGGTTTGTATGCCACAATACCTTGCATTACTCTAACTTCCCGGGTTATTGTTAAAAAGTGGGTGGCAGAAGAGTATCCAGAGTGGAGGGAACCTATTCTTGTCAGTGAGTAGAGTTGTATTTGCCGGGAGATTGGAGTGGTTTGAATACTTGTACTTTCACTTCCGTAATCCCGTCTCAGGATAATTAGCTTGATCCTGTGAACGGGAGTTAGTCATTGAACCGTCGTGGAGGAAACGAACGTCGACGTATAACTCTCGCCTTATTGTTTTCTTAGCCTCCTACTCGAGAACCCAAGTATAGTACGCACCGGATGAGACCGGATTCAGGTGTGGTAAAGCAGCAGTCGGCCTGTTCTGAGCGATGTGTTAGCAAGGGATCCATCCGAATGAGAGGAAATGAGTAGTGATAACTCAACTATATTTTGCGCTGGGACGAACATATATATCATCTTTATCGCTGGAGACCTCTTGTCGCCTTATAATGTGCTGAAACGATTACCGGTATCAACAAGTAGGCCAACGGCTAGAACAAGGTGGGTCACCAAATAAATAATAATCGAGTAGAGACGAACCAATACGTGCTAAAGCCGACAATTGATACCTCCCGAGAATCTATCGCCCAGAGAAACATAAACGCAAGAAAGGCCCCGATCAGCACATAAAATAGCCCACATTAGCGTCTGAGGAGATGTCGACTAAGTTGTTGAGAGTGGAAGCTGGGGAAGAGGGCAGTGACAACTTCATTTCATGAAGGATTGTTTTGTCTTCACGACAACGTTGTGAGCTGCCTGGAGTAGCGAGGATTTCAGGTCCATGTAGACCGCTGATAACTACGAGACCTGAATGCTTGTGAGGGCTGCCAGCGGGAAAATTCTTGACTTGAGGCAGTGGACGATCATTCAAAGTCATACAATATCATCCCCGAGAGATAAGGGATGGACAAGATGGTGGTGGGGACGAAGCAAATAATTTAGCCGACAAAGAGCCTAAATTCCCGGCTCATGGGAAATTCTTGGTGGCTGTGACCCTGTCATCATTGTACCGAAACGTCGATGTTCGACGAGCGACCCTCTGAGCACAGGTAAGTCTGGCATTGGTCGTACCTGCTGTTGCGTCCTGAGTTGATTTTTATTATCATAGTGATTGTTTCTTTGATCTCCCAGCTATCGACATCGAGTCTTTCAAATTATATTGAGTTTTTTGGTCGAGGATACGGATGTGTACAAGAACGCTTGGGAAACACAGCGGACAAGGAGCGCAGGATTGGTCTAGGTTGGTGACAGTCGGGAGAAAAACGGCTCCATCTTCTGGCGTTGATGCTTCTATCGGGGCCGACGTGCTTCTATTGGGGCCGATGGTGCTGTGTTTATGAAGCCCGAGGTTCGTCGTGAATATGGTGTCGATTTATAACCTTAATAGCGGGGCGATACCCGATGGAACAGTGACACCTGCACCGGATACACGGGAGCTTTCATCCATGCTTGGTTTATCCTCACGATGCTCTACAATTTGCCAAGGTGGTTGTGCATCTCCCGTGCTGTGGCTCTGCCAGCCATTATATCCATTGCCGGGACTCATATCCGCTCACAGCAGTCATCAAGTTTCTATTCGCGACCATTTTACCATTTTGACTGTATGTCAACACTTCAGCCGTTTTTACGAGCTTCCATGACGTTGAAAATCCTGTCGTGACCGGCTCAGTGTCAACCGCTCGCCTTCCGTTTTCTCTCGTGTCCTTCTCAGCTCGCCTATGCCGCTCAACATGGGTTTCAGTCATTGACCTCAATATGGATCTGTCCTCGGGCTTTGAGACCTCGAACGTCTTTAGTTTGGACTTGAATATTTATGCCATCAATACCGACATGTCAAAATCTGTCCAAGCAGTCCAACGATTATAGGTTGAGAGTACACCATCACCACGTCGCCTCGTTCTTCCCATTTGTCGACCGAACCAACCTCGAGAGCGGAATTCTATAACCGCATAATCAGGTGTGACCTCCGTTCTTGGCGAGGACTGGACTCGAGCGAACGAAATTGTCTTTTCAAACCAGGTTTCTAGTTCGTTCTTCAACTTAGCTACTCGAGTAACCTAAAGCTTCCGTCGAAACAATCAGACATCTTCGATTATGCTATTTTTCAGCATTTCGAGGACTTGTTCTCTGCAAAGGTTAGCCTAGTCGCCGGCTCCACAATGTAGTTTGGATACTGTTCTATCTGTAAGGGTGGCAGGTGCGTTCATCATGGTTCTACTCTCATTTCGTGTCTCAAACTGAGTTTTTTTTTTTGGATCAACCGCTTTGCACCCTTTGTTTGTCTGTCTTGAAAGCCAACGTGCTATCGTATCCGTCCGGCAGTCTTCACCGAAAGTGCACGAGTTGACTCGTCTTGAAAACCAGGTATTATGCTATTTTTAGGCATACTTCTAAGCTCAATCAACTCCGCTGTGTGCACGCTCGATCCTCGCAGACGGTCCTTGTGAAGTAGGTGACGAAGTTTGATCCACAGACCCGTATGTCCCAAACGGTTTTAGCTCTCAATAAGGGCTGTTTGAGGGATCGTAAACTGGTATCGCACGCCAAGTTAAGAAATTGACCTCCTCTGTTCCGCTAGAGCTTGAGGAGATCGACAGGTAATCCTTCAATTTCTCCTTTGTTTATCTCACTTGGCGCTCGGTGAGTGTCCCAGAGCTCGTACATGCGGTGTCAACAGGCAGGATACCTCTTACCTTCTTGGTTTCATCTAGTGATATTAACACTGGACCGTTCATAATATATCATGACTCAGCCGGTAGGCCCGTTTGCTGCTAGGATCTTCGTTTTCCACATTGTACTGACTGCGATCTACTAATAGACGCTGTGGTATTCCCCTTTGCCCTGTCAACCCCAGATCCCACTCGAGTGATGCCCCCTCGACTTAGATGGAAATCTACATACCTCGGATACCGTTGGAGCGATCTCAAGCATGAACTCGAGTTGAAGGCGTGTCCTCAACATGACTCCGGTCTATTTCCGTGATCACTTGAAAATGAGACTGTAGCGCTGACGCTCGACAGCATATTGATGAAGGGTTCTTCTTGATAACCGCGGACTTGATAAAGCCAGCGTAAAGTCAGAAGTCTAGTACCTATCAGCCTGGAGTTCAGGCTGGTGAACTACGAATGGCATACAGCTCAACGGTTAGATTATAATGGGATAGAACGCAGAAGGGAAATTGACAGCACGGACTTTGGGAGTCCGGAGGCGCAGTAGATCATTTATTTAAGTCACGATCAGCGTGTCGGGGACATTGTAGAGCTGTACAGACTCAACGCATGTTACCTGCATGGTTCTTGACACCTTGAGAAATAACGCCGCAGTGATACCAATTCTTGATCGTGATATTCCTTGCCCGGTAAGCTCTCTTCCTGCCTGTCTTTTTTTATTTCATCCTAAATTGACTATAATCGGACGATTGGCGTTGTGCTGTGGTACTCCAGATCCCACTCGAGCAATGCCCCCCAGATGGAACTCTTCATAACCCTGATACCGTTGAAGGGATGTTGAGCACGAACTCAAGGTTAAGGCGTGCCCTCAACGTGAGTGTTCTTAATTTCCGTGATCACTTCAAGGTGAAACTGATGGGGTGACGCTCGACAGCACTTTGATGAAGGGTCCACATCGATGGCTGCGGTATTGTTAGCGCTGGCGTCAATTCTAGAATCTGGTGTTGACCTGGACTTCTGCTTGGCGAACGACGAGTAGCGAATCGTCCGATGGGACGATTGTAGTGGGGAGGACTGCGGGGGAGATGGCTAACACGGTGTTATTGGCTCCGGCGACCACCGCAGGCCATTCATTCAAAACGTCAAGATCGGTACCTGTCCGTGACGTTATGTGTTAATTTTCCTCGACACATGTTACTAGCGTGGTTGCTGGTACATATTACACAGGTATACTGACCATATCGTTTGCCAACCCACCATCCCCCAAACCCATTAACTTTCTCTATCATGTCCGAATTCTTTTCCAATGCACACAACTTCTCGATCAATGGTGGTACTTTCAGCGGCGTTAATGGTGACCAGCACAACCACTACTACGAAAGGACTATTCAAGCCTCTCATCCATCGATCTCTCGCTCGGCATCGCTAACTCAGGGAACCAGCTCGAGGGCGATAACAACTACCATTCACATCAATGGGAACCAGATAAACAACCAAATTGTCGAGCGAGAAGAGAAGGAACTGACGGAATTCGATGATGTGAGTGGACTTGGTTGAGCAACTGAGTGGGAGGCTGACCTTTTACACAGTTTCGGAACCTCAAACGCGGGGACATTTGCAGGCTTCGAGACATTTGTCAGGTTCTGACACCTTGTAAATGTTTTGCTTGGTTGTTGGGAAGAGAGTGCCAGTGCACACGTGAAGTGATCAAGACGGTTTGTACCGCGAAGCTGATGGGGGTGGACGGCGAGTTTACAGTGGTATCCTATAGAGGACAAGATGCACACCGGGTACGCTTTGCCTCTTAATCCGCCTCATCCGAGGCTAAATTTCATCGGATTATTAGGCATTTGAGGCGGAGTTTTGTGAAGTCTCGAGATCATTGTACGTCGTGTTGCAACCCAAAATCACTCACATTCAGAGTTGTTGAATCTTCAGGTTTTCCGAGGTTGCCCAGGTATACGCCATTGACAAAGGGACAATTCCGTCAATGGTCTTTTGGCACAGTAAGTAAATATGTGATCATGCTCATTCCCAGGGCTAATTAGATGTTTTCATCCAGACCTTGTACCGCTCGTGCAGGTTTTGAGTAATGTGGGGGAATTGGTTCGAAGATATCTCGAAAATTTGCGTGTAAGTAGCTGCTGTAACGTTGAACAGTGTCTGAATAAAGTTTTAGAGGCAATGGAAATGTGACTATGGGGAGATGTGGTTGGATCCTACACGAGGAGTGGTCTGCCGTGGTCCGAAGGGACCGCGTTCATATATCCGTGTGTCTGCGTTGAGAATCAAGGATCTACCTCCAACTGCCGAACTTCTCCAGGAAGAGGTCCTCGTGCGCTTTTTGGGATGTCAAAAGTTGAGGGAAGCCGATGACGCGTTTATGTACGTCATGGCTCTCGCTGCGATTGGCAAGGATGTACCTGAATGGGTCAATCGGCCGACCATCTTTTCGGCTCTTACCAAAACCCCCATCGCCGTTGCAAATAACATCTGGGAGAGCAGAAGGGACAATCTCGTAGAGCGGACGTGTTTGGAGAATGGTTGGACAAGGTGAGTTCCTCGGAAATCCTATGCCACTCTATTTGAATTCTACGAGTAGGTTCCGACTCGATGGAGATGGTTGGCTTGCGTTGCGTTTGAATGAGAGCATAGATGTAAGGAAGGCTTGGCTCTTGCAAGCATCGAGTATTTTCCATGCTCGAGGTGTCTCGTTGGACAATGACTTGAAGGATTTTTGTGCGCCATCATTCCACTTCCCCCGTTTCCACTCACTAACATCTCCCAGACCTCATCTATCTCGAGGCGTTGTTAAACGGCACCGTCGATGTTTCCCCATCCAAATGCCAGCTACGACGACAGCAACCCATCTTTTTTTTCCTCTATCCACCTCCCCCCAACCTCCCCAATGGCGAAACATCTTCCCTACACCACTGGTCTTTCCATGAAGATGGCCACTCTCACATCTCACCCGAGTTGTGTTTTCACCTCGGCCTACCTGTAGAACTAGATTACTACAGTCCCAGCTGCTACTCCTGCTCCTGGCCCGCCACCACATACAAGTACTTCCATCAATACCAAATTGCCCGAGGCTTTGACCCAACGACCGCCGACCTTGCTCGACATCTCGGATATGACAACATCTTCCAACCCCTCGGCGACTCGGATCGGTTTGAGGATGTCCATAAAGGTGCAACCAACCCCAACCTTTTATTTGCCATCTAACCTCTCCATATAGATCAAACATCTCCACCTCCCAACACTTCCGCTGATCATGGTGGATCCCTCAACATCATCGACTCGGAATACCCATCAGACATCCCATACCCAATACGGGTGGAGGACGTGGTTTCCGTGAGTGATCCTCAGAATACAAGAGACGAGTGCACCAAGACCTCATATTGCGATGCTCCCAACAAACGGCGGAGGGCTGATTTTGAGCATGGAGGGATAGAGGCTCGCAATCATCCACACCAGGTGCGTCATTACTGTTCTATATCCTTTGTTTATTGCCTCACGATTTAACCGGTAGGTTTTGCGCCACAAAAACAATCTTGATTGCGATGGGCAGTATATGATGGACACAGGTTTGCGGCTCACGCGACCCCTCCCAGCTAGAAGTCTACCTTCACCTCGAATGAACCCACCTCACTACGTACAACAAAGCACCTCTGCCGCACAACTTCATCCAATGCATCTCAATCCTCGTGACAATCGAGTGTTCCGTCGCTATCCATCCCTCCTCACCGGCCTCTCGTCAAGAGGTGGGTTATCTCCCTACGGTTCAAAGCCGTCGACGGCTAGCATGTACGACTCGTTGTTTTTACCTACGCGTACCGTGGAGGAGTCGCTCTACATGCCGCATATAAAGGACCCCAACTCGTTCGACACAATACCGCCATTCAACACGCACAGGATTCCTGAGAGTGCCTACTCAATCAGTAAACCGACTTCGAGTATGAAAGACTCTCCTTATGCTGATCCGAGTACCTACTCGGTCGGTAAAACTGGATACGCCGCCAGTGATGGTTACAGTTCTGGGTGGTCCGGGGATTGGCAGCTCGAGACACCAAACCTTCGTTCTGAACCACCGTTCGTTGCGGCCAACAACAGCAATCCTTTTGTGTACCATCCATCTGTTGCTTCCACGTCGACCTTCATCCATCCATCCCATTCGACGATTCGTCCTCAAATCCCACATTTCTCGCACGGAGAGGTGCTTCCCCCTTCGAGATACTGTTCAAGCCCATTCAATGGCGGACGTTCTCTTGATCCTCAACACGGACGGAGCGAGTCTGCGATGCGTCCGCAGCCTCAACCGGTTTCATGGGTGGGATCTGATGGTACGCCCTCGTACGGTCAGAGAGAATTTTCTTCGTTCAGATACGGAGAATCGGAGCAGTGCGATGTGAACAGTGATGGCGAGGGATGGTTTTGATATGCTGATAGCTCGAAGCCTGGTTGGTGCACCTTCACCAATATGTACCCGTATTTGAAGGCTATTCTCCGGAGTTTCTTGCTGCTTTGGTATAATCCATTATTTATCGACGTCTAGCTTTGTACTTTGTTATCATTTCTTGTATACTATGCGTGCAGTTTCGATTCAGTATTGCGGGCTGACCACCAAGCGACCGTACCAGATTTTATACACCGGGAATGTACCCATCTCCAAACCCAGGATAAGTAGGGAGATCGCGAGACGGGGCAGGGTTTTCTGACGTCTCGAGAAGCATATGATAGACCTGAGTTTCCGACAAACAGCGATATGGTATGCTAACCAAATTTGGTTTCGGACAACCACGACCCCCCTTATACATATCTCCTTCACAGTGGCGCTAGTGCGAATCAGTCTGGAGGCCCAATAATTCTCATCTACACTTGAGTTTTTCGATACGTGCCGTTCAGTTTCCGGGTGCGTATTGAAAACAATGTGGCGATCAATCAAAGTTTATGGTTTAGAGGATGGAACAAAGAGATCGGCGAGACTATGAAGGACGGACATTGGGGTTGGCCACCGCTGAATGAGAGATCTACAAGGACCTACCTACCAGAGTGAATTTCGTGGATACATATTCACCGGCTTGGTTTCGCTGGCGTCAGTTCCTCACCAAGGCATACTAGGACATTGCAAACTCATATTCTCCTCTGGTGTCGGTCAGAATACTATGACATTCGGGCTCTTGCTGTTCGAATTGAGACCGTGGAGGTAAACCTCGAGTCGGGAAAACGATTTCTCACCGTGCGTTGCTTCATGCGAGGGATGGAAACATGACTCGAGTCATCATTGTTTGCCCCCAGTTGGATATCTTTTCAATAGAGATCTCCCCTTCAATTGCTGCTCTTGAACCGACCAATCGTGGGGATAATCTTTGACTTGGAGCCATCTTTGGTTCCAACTAGCTGTTTCAAATAGGAGTCAATGGTACTGGCAAGTAGAAAGCTTGAGCTAGATTATCGAGTGTCGTCTGATGATGAACCGGTACCTGAGAAGGGCAGAGAGAATAGGCATGGGACAGGGTCGCATTCGACGGGAAAACTGGATCGGATATTGTGGTTCTCTCAGTGATTGAGTACACCCTAGTGACATCATTCCCTCAATTCCGCATTGGTTCAGCTAGGCTATTGTCACGTCTCCTTTACTGTATGGACCCTCGTTCAAAGCACCTCAACTGGTGCTACTACGTCAAACGCTGTATTGCATGAAACACTCTATTTCCCGTCTTGCTGACACCAGTGAACCCGATGCCTTTGTCAAGGGTTTTGTCTAAGTCTATGTGGGAGTTCCGTGAAACGGGAGGCGTGTATCAACAACCTCGATCCCTCTATAGTCCGCTAAGCATGCAACACATGCGTATCTAGAACAGAGAAAACATACCCTTGCCCGCGAGTCGGATGCTGTGGGTGGCGTGAACAGTTATCCGTTCGCATGATGAATTCATGAAAGAGATCTTGGTGACAGGTGAACAGATAGAGAGGATATAAATTCACATGAGACACTCGCCAGGCTTCCGAAGTTATTCCCTTTCAGGACTTACGATCGGGAGCGGAAGCTTGGCACACTGTGGAGGAGGTTCGAGACGAGATTGGTAAAGCAGCGATGGCCTGGTAGTAATGTGGCAATGGATAGAACGGATCAGTCAGCACAGGAATAGGGAACTCGACCATCAGACGGATTTGGATTCAGGACTGCTTAGAAGGTACAACGTATGTCCAGTGCTTCAGTGATTCAAACTCGTACATGGTTTATTCAATTATTGATGGTGTTACAAATCCTAATCCTTCGAACCGAATACAAGAGTAATATTCTATCTGTCGCCCTTGTTTCTGATGAGATGTGTTATTCCTTCCTTTGCTGAGAAATTTAGGATGGAGCAGTGCAGCCCAAGATTAAGAAGGGGGGTCGAACTTCAGAACAACAATAGTAAATCTTTCTTGATTCAGGAGACAGTCGAGATGACAGCCTTACCATCGTTGGGATCACAACACCTTGGGTACTGACCGCTCTCACTATGAAAAACAACATTGAGTCAATATTCCGTTCGAGTGAGTGAGTATTGAGAACTCACCAAGAGTCATTGGGACCAATGTCACGAGGGTCGCAAACTGTTATGTCGAGCTCAAACCAGCAGCATTTGATTACTCTGCCGCCTTTACATTCTTTCTTAAGACGAACGGAGGGGGGAGAGTCACTGATTGGTTTGGCGATCGCAATTGAGGTGAAAAAAGAGGCGCATGCGAAGAAAGCAGTGTTGAACTTCATGGTAGAGGTGATACTGAGTTGTTGGGATGAGAAGGTCGAGAGCGACGCTCTGCCCTCATATGTTTTTTGTGGAAGCGAGGAATGGAAGCTTGCCCCTATCCATCTGTGACTGTTGACACTGAGCGCGCACTAGATATGATCTAAAGACAAATATGACTTCAGATGATTATTAACATGTGATAGATAGGCTAAAATACAGACCAAGACTGGCTGTGGCGCAGTGCGGAGAGCTGGTCCCAAGGCCCCGGATAGAACAAGGTTCAATTACTTTACACAAGTGATCACGAAGTGTGAAATGATATGTTCCCATCGTGATTTGAGCCCTGTATCGACCTTGAGTCGGGAGCATCTGAATTCGTGCAATGATGAGCTCAATGCACCAGTAAGGCTTGCTCCATTCCGAAATGAGCAATTACAGCTCGAACCTTGCTTATCCCTCCATGAGTTTATGTCAACCCCATTGTCGCCAAGTGTCCCATCCAACAGGCAGACATGCAAAGGAGTAACCTGATCGTCTGAGGTCTCCAATGGTGCATGAGTCCGCGGTAAGTAAGTCAGATGGCTTTTTGGTCATTGAAGTTCTCCAAAAATGCAGGTTGTCTGGCTGTCAGCCCAGACCTAGTTTAATGAGTCTAAAAACATGATATTATGCAACTTGAGGATGCCTGTCGCTGGATCTGGGTTGGTGGTGCTTAACTGCCTTGTGTTTGCCATCAACAAGATCTGAATCATCCAATTTCGATATCTTTCGGTCTTCCAGAGGGTCGTGGCATAGAGCAGCCAGGTCTAAATTTTTGCCCGGGCTCGAACAATCGAGATCACCTCATTGAAGGCACCCTTCAATGCTCTCAGGTGATTCCGTAGGCTCCATTACTTTCAAGTCCTCTTAAATCCGCCCTATAGTTGCGCAAACTGGGTATATGGGCTCAGAAGGTGATGAAAAAGACGTTGAATCTTGAACAATCTGTGAGGTACGTTCTCAGTCAATGTGACATTTAGTGCTCTCACATGCCATTCACTAGAAACCGCTTACTCAAGTACTCTCGGAACAGATATCGTCCCGCGATGCTGTAATCATCCCACGTATAATTTATGCTCGCCATGACTCACAAATTACAGCACGCTATGTCAACTAAAAGGTGAAGAGACGGCTCTTTTCTCTTGAACTTCGAACTCTGAGGGTACGACTACAAAGATCCTCCCATCTCCACTTATGATAGGCCAGGCTCTAAGGTAGGTGCGGGCAAGGAGTGGACAATTTCCCTGTCGGGAACCACTATAAAGTACAAGATTCGAACCAGACAGCGCAATAAGAGTTACAAATTGGCCCGAATTGTGGAATAATTGATTTGAAATGGGGGTGTCGAAGGTATGGCGATGGGTGGCAACTGAGAGAATGGTACGTGTCTTCGAGCAAGAAGTGACAGCTGCCCTGGTGACAGACGCTAGTCTTAGGGGCTCAATAATTCACAAATATGGGTTAACGCGCTCAAGTCCTAGAAAACTCTGGAGATGTCCTCACACGTTCAGAATCTCGACGCCGCTGAAACCGCAATCAATGACCATTAGAGGTCAGCTCTGTTTCAGTGGTTGCCTGGCCTTCACTGGCGCCCAGTCTCAGATAGGATGGTTCAACACCGCAAAGAAGGTAAGCACAAACCTTGCTCACCTTCGTTCATCAATTGGTTCACGTAGATGGTATTGAGAGGTTGGACTCCATCCAGGGTGTGTTTCCGCTCAAATTCATCCGGTCGACAGGTTCGTTGTACTCGAGCGCCAGAAGTGACCTTGCAAACACGCATACCAGAGGATTAACGTTCCGATTATCTTTTTTCAAGCTTCTGTATCCCTCCAACGTTTACTGCACTGAGGTCGTTCTGCATTCGAGGAAGTCGATGCGTCCCTTGTTAATGGATATGACCAGAGATTTGACACCTTTCGTGTTAAACTTAATCTAACTAAACTGAGTTTCAACTTTATTTTAACTCCGCTTTAACTTAATACTTACTTACCGTATATACTTTGCACTCTGCAATACTAGATCAATACCTTTTGATCCCCAATCTTTCGCTCTCACCTTAAGTTTCACTTGAATCTCGTAGCCTTCTAACAGGTTATGGGCCCCGCATAGGCTCTATAAACCTCACTATACTATCACTATCATCTCTCTCCAGAGTTTATGAGCTCTGATCTCAACGATCGCCGTCCTACTCGTAACCGCACACAAACCGATTTCTTCAGAGGTTCTTCATACCAGAAATCTGGAATCCTTTGACCTACTCGAAAGCGAAGACACACAACTCCTATCTTTAATCCTACTATGTCATCTGGTGCAGCAGGATCTGGTGGAACAGCCGTTGAACCCTCGAGTCCTAACACCAACAATCCTCAGGAAATGAATATCGATCTTCCTGCATCCCCCACTCCTCATAGACGTCGAACTCGTCCTGTATCCGCTCCTCCAGAAGATCATCAACATGGTTGACAAACTACTCCCTTCGATGTTCTGCGCATTGACGACCATCGTCGTCGACACCGTTATCAACAAGACGGTGACTCTCCACTCTCTACGCCGTCTTCCTCTTCTTCTTCGTCGTCCTCCTCAGGAAATGGAAACGCCGATCCTCCTCCTCCTCCTTCTGTCGGATCTTCTCAACAAGTGTCCGATCTACTATCTGTACTACCTCACTCTCAGAGTGACTACTCTATGTCGCTGAGTGATGTCAATAAAGCTTTTGCTGATGTTGGCAAACTTACTGGGCCTGATATGTGGCCGATGTGGAAATTCCGTGTAAATAACGCAATGAATACTATCCTTGCTTATCATAACTTGCGAGGTGGTATGACTGTGCCTACTGAGGTCACACGGGCCGTCTTTAACGTCATCTCTGGTCACATCGTCGACTCGGTCATGGTAAACTACCTGAACGAGCATAAGCCCCACAAGCTAATGGAGCTTCTTACTGAACGCTTCGATCCTAAAACTACGGTCTCAGATGCAAATGAGGTCTACCAACTTTTCCAACTTCGTCGTCCAATCTACAAGATGGACAAACTTCTTGATGATGCCCAGAATCTTGCTGGCAAAATCATTGCTGGCGGAACCAAACTTCCCGATCATATCTTCTATTCCGCTATAGTTGGTATGATTCCGCCTGCATATAACTCCACTCATTCCAACTACGAGGCTGCCGTTCGTGCGACTACTAAGAGTGGCAAGAAAGTTGTTTACAAGCCTCTTGCTCTCATCGCCGAACTACGCTGCGAGTTTAATAACTGGCGTATTA
>JANHQD010002671.1:0-17454 GCA_024721195.1 Marasmius sp. AFHP31
AACGCGCGGTATACAGAGGACATCTGGATAAACCTCCAGTACACCACAGACCGGTCGCCCGAGGATTTGATTATCAACGAGTTTGACTATTGGTGGAATATAATGGCTATCGATAGGTGAGTTCGGTCAGGCCAAACTTGAAGGTTATTCTAGAGGTAAACTGACGCGTCTCGCCTTTCGTAGCAACTTTGTGATGATATGGATAATGGACCTCCTTCTTCTCTACCGCTGTTTCGTGATTTGGAACTACCAGCTTTGGGTGATAGGAATAATGTCGGCAGTATACCTTGGAATCATTGGTTCGTGTCATACAAACTTTCTTCCACACTCATTTCCGTCGTTGACATAACGCCTCGAATCTCGATTGGTTCACGACAGGCCTCTCCATTTCCGTCATGCACTTTGCCCAACAAGGAGCCGTGTTTTTCAACATCAAAGTTCAGATCGCGTTTCTCGTCATGTCCTGCACGTTCAACCTCCTCTTCACCGTTCTCGTTTCGACAAAGCTGCTGTCAATGAGACGTCAAATCGTCCAATTCCTCGGGAAGGAGCACGCAAGGACATACACGTCCATTACGGCCACCCTCGTCGAATCTGCTTCTCTATATTTTGTCTTTGATGTCATATTCCTCTTTGCGTTTGGCTTTGGAAGTCACGTGCAGAATCTCATTTTACTCGAGTATTCTTCGATCCAGGTGAGTAGGCCACAGGGTCTCTCTTCCCTTCGATTATGTTAACACCGTTTTTCTTTTTCTTTCCTCCAGGGAATCGCAGAACTACTCATCATCGTCCGAGTCGCTCGTGGTGAAGACTACGATACCCACATCGCCACCAAAACAGTTACCCGTATGGATTTCAATCGCCAACGCGACGAAACGGGAGGAGGAACACGCTCGATGTTCACGAGTACCTACGGACATGGCGCGGCGACGACCGATGCAGGAGATGGGCATCTTGTCATTGAGCTTCCGCAACATGTCAGTGGGACGACGGGGTCTGAGGGTCGAGGGACTCATACGCAATCGCATTGTGGAAGTGAGGAGCCGAAGGAGGTTTAGTATTCTTACGATGGAGTTTGGCCTACTTTGACTGGTAATCTTGCTTTCGCTTTTCTTGAAGTTGCGGCCACCTTGATTACGCGGCTGTTAGATGTACTACTATGTAATTCAAAGATTGTATACTACTCAGTACCAACCAGTGGAAGGTCCGACTATCGTATCTGACCTATTTCGTACTCAGGCACTGAGTCGGTGATGAGAAATGTTCCCGAGTACCGGACCGGGTAAATATAGCACTCTTTCTCTCCCCCATCAACATGAATGTCAAAGTGACGAGTCTGATCAACCTCTAGTTCTAATGCTGAACATTACAGTTAATCTATCCAGAGACTCTTGGTGCGACAATAACCGCGACAAGAAGCAGGTTCTATCCATCAGTGATACTATATCTTTCTTCCGTCAGCTCTGACCAAACACGCTGCACGTCGGACCTATTTGCGGCCGAATCCACTGAAGCTATACCTGCTGGAACACTCCCCTACCCAGCGAGGTCTGGACTCATCATTCCTCCTCAAACGCGCTCAGAATGGTATGCGGCTTCTCTAAGCACTCAGAACGTCTCGAACATTTCAACCCTTTCAATCGTAATGGAACATGGAACCACCCTGGCGGGTGTCTTGCATCGGCTTTTTATGTGTCTTCCCGTCCTGGTCCACGCTCCAGCTGCTAAAAGCCAATAAGTGCAACATTGCAACTGGCTGGCCTACTTTCTTCCAACTCCACACCCACACCCCCGTAAGTAATGTCCCTTCCCTTTTCTTTTTCGAAATGATCGGTAGTCGACCAACATAGGGGAAACTCCGTTCGGTCTTAAACTTTTTCGTGTGCCACGAGGAACCACTCCTGAGACCTGTCCATTTTTGGGGGTGCAAGGCACTTTTTTTTTGTGTTGTGTGTTTCATTTGTTGTGTATAAGAGTCCAAGACTCCGTTCGAAAAGGTGAGACTTTCCCCTCCTTCTGCCAATGTTGTTCCCTCTGACTTCATTCCTTTGTCAGTAACGAGTCTCGTCTCGTCTTCTCTCCACTCCCACTTCTTTCCCATTTTCCACGGCGCGAAGGAGGAAGAAAATGGGATCGAACGAACAGCCTCCGACGGATTTGTGGTTACAACGGTCACGATTGAGTGGGATAATTATAACTGCTTTTACTTATGGTGCGTCTCCAAATTCCGCCCTCCATCTGTCTCTTCCCCTCCCTCATAACTTAATCTGAACACAGGCATCTACTTCATCCTCTCCATCAACGCTTGCGTAGCTCTAAGACGAAATCACGCAAGGACACCCGAAAGCGATAAGCCAGGAAAACGACGTTCCCGCTTCCTGCTATTCTATGTCATCGTCACTTTCCTTCTTTCGTCGATTGCGATTGGAGCGAACGTGCGGTATACTGAGGATATTTGGATAAATTACGGGGCATATGGGAAACCTTCACCGGAGTATATGATCGTTAATGAGTTCGAGTTTTGGTATAATCGGTTGGCTACTGTTTCGTGCGTCGCGTCCCATTTTTTTCTTTCGTTTTGTCCCCTCCACCCACCACTTGGACCCGCGTTTTGTGTTTTGTTTCCTTTTTTTGGCAGGAGTTTCGTGCAGATTTGGATTATGGATTTGCTGGTTTTATACCGCTGTTGCGCGATATGGAACTTTAGCATCTGGGTCGGTACCTTCATGGGGGTCATCCTCGCCACGATCATCGGTACGAACGACCTTCACATACTATGCTTTACCATCTCTTCCCCCCAGTTCACACATCTCCCTTCCACCAGGCTTCACAATCTCAGTCATGATCTCCATCCACGAATCCAAAGTCTTCGTATCCCTCCAATCCCAACTCGGCTTCCTCATCGTCTCCTGCATCTACAACATCACCTTCACCTCCCTCGTCGTCTACCGACTCATGTCGATCCGAAAACAAGTCACGTCGATCATGGGGGAAGACTACGCGTCGATGTATAGCAAGCTCACCGTGATCCTCGTCGAGTCGGCGGCGTTGTATTTTGTGGTGGAAGCGATATTTTTGGTGTCGTTTGCGTTGAAGAGTAATGTGCAGAATTTGGTGTTTATGCAGTATCCAAATATTCAGGTGCGTTGCATTCGAGTATAAAACGTTCAATCTTGAAGTTGACGATATGTGTCTTTCCACTTTCACTAATAGGGAATCTCCTTACTTCTCATCATCGTTCGAGTGGCACAAGGGAAAGACGACTACGGTCAACCGAATCGTCGACTCCGGGTGGCTACCGACGTTGAAAGCAGTCGGTTGGAGTTTACGAGTTGTCCTCCTGCGGAATCGTTAGTTTTGGCGGCGACGACGACAACTACTCCGGGAGCGGGGATGGCGCTCGAGACTTTCAGTGTGCCTCATATTCCTTCAGCGAGTTGTTCGTCGCCGGACTTGTTTGTACGGGGTTCGGGGAAAGGATAGATGGTTAGGAAATGATCACGAGTAGTCATCGATTCAGATCGAAAAAGAATGCATTGTAAAGAAGGATTCACAAGGGTAGATTGTAGATTGTACATAATCGAGACGAGAACCGTCGAGTGCACAAATCCGGACTGAAAGGTAGCTGCTGCGGAATCACAGTCAGACAGAAACCAACACGTTACACTTGGACCCTCACCCCCTCACCTTCAGTTTAGGAAACAGTGATCTGGGAGGATCCACTGCTGAAGTATCCCTCAGTAGCGACGATTTGGTAGTTATGCGAAGATCCCAAGTTCATCCCGACATTGCGCCAAGCGTTGAAATGGCACGCAACATCGACGGTACCGCTGATCGCGCCACCGGGTTGTTTCTTTGGGTTACGGACGGACCAGAATTGCTGGCGGAATCGAAGTGTGAGCGTCATTCCGAAAATGACGAAACCAAAACGAAAACGAACCTCGAAAGTCTGAGTTCCATCGATAGAAGGAGCGTTGTACCTCCAAGTGGAGAGAATATCGTAGCTGGCGCCGTTACAGGTGACCGTACCCTTCCTCTGAGCGGCAGAAGAGGGGTTGTAGCTTCCGTAGGATTCGACGACGTAGTATTCGATGAGAGCGTTACGAGTCCATCCGTAAACAGCGAGGTAACTGTTCCCGTTGGGGTTGTAGTTTCCGCTGTAGTTGATCACCCTGTTTTTTTTTTTTTTACAAATCACACATCGCAACGAGGTCGGAGTCGTATGGACGCACCTGTTGTTGGTACCTGGGTTCCATCCCTTTCCACCGACGAGGTTACCGTTGTTACCAGACCATTGGAGACTGTACTGGCCACCGTTGAGGTTCGTGTAGGTAGCTGTTCCTGCGCCGTCCGTCCACCAGGAGTAGTAGTAACCGCTGTGGGTACCTGCGGAGCTGGGAGTTCCGGCACGTTCGACGAGAGTCGCGTTTACGATCTCTGGGGTGGGAGAGGCGAATGCGCCGACGATGGCGGTTGCTGCGAGGACGAGGGAGGTGAAAGAGACCATGTTGTTTAAAGAACCGTGCTGGACTGAGGGAGGTGGGGTGACGACCGATTTGCTTTTATACGTATGTGTTCCGTCTCCATGAGTTTCGCCTGAATTTCGGTCTATGAAGGGCGTCAGGTGTTACCCCATCGCCCCATCGAATGGCGAGGTGAATCAGTTGGGCGGGTAAAGGGAGTTGAATGTCAATGTCGAGGAGAAACTAGCAAGGCCGCCGTAGAATCATCGCTGGATGGCTCTTGGAATATTTGAAGGGTTAAAGTGTCCGAGGCATAGGTTCGAATATGCGAGCTCTCGCCCTTTAAGGTGAGTATACCCGTGTATGTATTGCTTTGCACCCGTGCGGTTGTCTTGGCTGTCATCTGGGGCAGAGGCTAATTTTCGGAATACGTGAGCTTGGCGTCTGGGCATCAAGAGGGCCATTCAAGTTTCGGTGGCCGTAAACTCGTGATGGAAGCTCTGGAAAGTCTTGACAGGTTCAACCGGGTATGATTCCCTTTCGAAGTTCTTTGATTGTCGAAAGGTGGGTATCCTGTAGTAGATTCCTGCTGGTGAAGGAACGAGTCGAAGGTTCTTCGTTTCGGTGCGGCCATTCGCAAGAGCTAAGGCAGCAATTTTGAGTTCGTCTAGCCGTTTATACGAATGATTGCAAAGCGGAGAGCCGTTCACTGTGCGGAGCTGGATTGTTTCTGGATGATGGCGGTCCAGGTGCAAGAGTTGATAAAACGAGCGCTCGTGTATCTAACGTCGTCCGCAGAGACGTCTATCTTATCTTATCTCTAAAACCGAATCCGTCCTGCTCAGTGTTCTCGAACTGAAGTGTAATATGGAGGTAGATCATAGCACGAACTTTTATTAGTAACGTACATGTATGAGTATATCTTCCCCAGGGAATCGTACAATAACATGCATTACTACGGCAAGAAAGCATAGGTATTACACTGTTGTCGACGGCGACTTCGTACGAGGCAGAATGAGCAGAGATGATGGCAGAAGACAGGATATAAGAAGAAAGATCGTATGGATATGGAGAGCTTAGGCGTTGGATTGGGCAGAAGCTGCGGTAGGGCAGTCGCGAGAGATGTGCCTAGAAGATGAGAGCGATGAGCGAACGTTCAGATATGGTATTCGGCGAGTGAATCGTACCCTTCCTGGCCACAGTTGTAGCAAGCCTTCTTTTGGGGTTGAGGGCAGTCCTTGCTTATGTGTCCCTGGTACGGAACCGTCAGCCAAGAGGATCGATATGGACGGTCCATGGGGTACTCACGAATCCGTTGCAGTTGTAGCATTTCGAACCCTGAACGCAGTCGCGAGACATGTGGCCTACACCGCCGCAGGAATAGCTGTGGGTGACAAGCGAATCAATCAGTTGAATGCTCCCAGTCATGATGAGAGAGCTGTTGCTGCTGTTCACGTACCAGGTTTTCTGGAATCCTCCGCCGTAAGAGCCTCCAGAGGCGCCACCGCCAGTCTCAGGGCAAGCACGGGCGATATGTCCAACCTTTCCGCATCGGTAGCACTCTGAGCCAGAGGAACTGGAGAAGGCTCCCCGACCGCTGTTGCCGCCACTGTTGTCGTTGCTGCTGTTCTGGCAATCGCGAGACTATGGAAAAGAACCGTGAGCTTTCGAGCATACAGTACAGAGCAGGAAGGTCGCAGACGCACGATATGTCCCTCTTGTCCGCACTTGTAACAAGACTTGGCCTTGGCCTCCATGGTGCAATCCCGGGAAACATGACCTTCCATGCCACCTGCTCGAGGGATGAATACTGGGCAGTCGCTTCGTCATAGAAGGTGTCACGTACAGTTATAGCTGACAGAGAGAGAAAAACGTTCATCACTATTCCACCATCCAGCACGAACACAATAATTACCAAGTGGGGGTTCCTGCCTTGGGGCACGACGCAGCCTGGTGACCGACTATTCCATCGTTAGAGACGAAATCGTCATTTGGGATGTTTATCGAGTTCAACATTGACGAGATCGAACGAGATTGTTATTGAAGAGCGCAGTATCCAAAAACATCGTCAGTCTCTATCAAAACGATAGAAAAAAAATGTGAAAAAGCCCGTGAAAACGGTCGCAAGAAGACAAACAAGCAATTTACATCGTCTGCGATCTCGAAAAGAAGAAACCGTGGCCATGTTCCCTCCATGAAAATGGAAGCGAAAAAAAAGGCCACAGCAAAAAATCGTCAACAGCACGCACATCCTCCACAGTTAAAGCATCCTCGTGCGCCAGCCATCGTTGTTATGTTTTCGTTCGAAAAAAGAGTTTTAGAGAGTTTCTGAGGTAGATTTGAGCGATGTTTTGAGAGCGTGCTGAGGCAGATGGGTGTAGGGGAAAAAAAATGACAGGGCACCCAAAAATGTCGATGGTGGGCTTAGGTAATCTAATCTGATGACTCACCGCATTGACCCTGCATCGCATTAAGCGCCCTTACACCAATGCGGTGGTAATTTACTTACCCGCAACCGTTGTGAAGGCACTCCTCTACCCTGAAAGCCCCTGAAGGCGTGTTTGAATTCAACAGCTTTTCATTGCCATCGAGGGTCTCCTCGTTTTCTGAAGAGTCAAGAGTTAGGTGACTATGCTCTCTTCAGGTCCGAAACCCATTCAGGTCAGTTTCATTCCAATCACCGCGCTGTGATGCCACTGACAGCCACAGCGTAAGATGTGCGTCAGAAGATGAGCCTTCTGATGGCTTTTGAATGGAGATCGTCGACAAGATCATCAAGGGCGCTAAACCCACCAACGGGCGCGCCTTTGTCTCCCTGGGATTCATGCTACAGATGATCCAGTACAGTCTTGAACAGTTCGTCGTCTATATCGTTTCACGAGACCGCCCTGAGACTAAAGCTACCTAGAGACGAAAGTTCGAGCAGGCGTCTCTCAGAAAGGGATCGCCTCGAGGCATCTGAATACAAAGCTTATTCTCGATTTGGACGTGTCGCTCATGGGAACATCTCTTGACTTCCAAAAGCAGCCTGTCGCAGATCCGTAAGTATGGCGGCGTACTCGGCAAGCAAAAACAGACTCGTACTTAGAGCTGCGTGGCGATCTCTAGAGTAGGCTGTTGACTATAGAATGAGTAGGACAAGATAGAAATTGCCTTTGCAGATTCGAGGCCCTTCTGAGCTATCAACATCGTACTTGTCGTTCACACATACAGTCTTTCTATCAAGCTCAGTGATTCGGTCTCACTTCCGGTCGTTGATAATGACTGGACTGCGGGCCCAGCAATGTCCTGAGCCTCGTGGCGCTAGACGTGTATAGACACCTCCCGTGTCGGTTAGCTTCGGATTAGCTATTCTTCAGCAAACTCGCGGTCCGTCAACCGAAAACCTATTCAAAAATTTGATCAAGTAAGAAATTCTAGTGTACATAGACAGCTTGAAACATCGACGTTGATCTCGAGGTTCATGAAAAACTTGATGTGGCTAGGTTTGAGGTTGAAAGGTTCGATCCATCGGTCGACTGGGTGTCGAATTGCAGATCAACTATACAATTATAGTTTTATTCTACCAAGTTACCCTCCGATGACTATGGAAAATTGGAATCCCGATGGTCCCTCGGAGAGGCCAAGTTTTGAGACCGTTGGTCACTATTTGATGTGCCATCATAATGCCCGGAAAGTCGTGAATCTCGACGCGTATGAACACATCCGGTAATGAATAGGTCAGGGTTTCAGCTGACTTTTCCTTAGCAAAGACGGCCTTTTGGCCAAGTGATCTTGTGAATTTTGAGTCAGTTGCTGCGCTCTCGTACATATTACATCGTCGACCTCGATTGCCTCAGTGTGGCAACTGGAGCGTTGTGATTTTTTACAATGAGCTACTCCCCAATCACTCCCTCATGAATTGACCGTGCCTTCAAGTTAGGCTTCACAGGGCTAGTCCCACCGCCAATGACACTGACATGCCTATCCGAGCCATTTGACTTTGGAGAATGCTGATGGTCCCTCGGAGAGCGCAACACCTCAACCATTTGATCTTCAGAGATGACATGACAACTGTAGCCTTCTGAATTTACGGTGGTGCCTCGTCGGAAGCGCATGGACTCGAGAGGTCCGGCGTTGGCTCTTGGACTTGCAACGGTAAAATCGGGCGGGTTGTTGGACGTGTTTCGAGGGAATACGGTAGTCTCTAGGGTTTGTCCGTGACTGACTAGAAGCAGAACGACCATAGGGTACATTCCCTGCGAGAGAGCAGTTCAATCTCCGGTTTAGGGTGAGACCAAAAGTCACTTGCCGCAATCTGGGTGTTCACAGGCGTGTAGATGTCGCCGAGGGTACCGACAGGAAGTCGGATAACGGTTGTAATTAGCACCGTAATCTAAAGGTCATGCAACATTCTGAGTTGAGCGGGTACATGAGGGACAATATGTAAACAGACGTACCCCGGAGAGACAGTAGAGCAACCCGGATTCAACCAGAATGGCCATGATCTTTTCCCCTCTAGTCCTTCGGCTTTTGAGCGCGCTAAAGTCGAATTTTATCCACTGGCGAAAGCGCCTATTGGGAAAGTCGAAACCCATGGGCGGAAATCTAACATTCATGAACACAATGGAATGGAGGAGGCTCACCAAGCTTTTACTGCGATGATGGCTGTTGCGCAGACGTTTAACAATAATGAGAATACCAGATTTGCGACTTGAAGAATGTCGATCGCCCGGGTCAAGGATTTCACTCGGGGATCCGTCGTGGTTGCATCTGGGTGCGGGATGCATTGAATAATGATGCGGACGATAACTGTGGCGCTGATGGATACTGTGGAGTAGTACGTGCAGTGAGTTTGGGGAAGTGAGGGTAACAAATCTTAAGATACCCACTGAAGGCGCAGCATAAGAAAAACAGCGGTATGTAGAGAGTTCTCCGGAAATCGATGTTACACAATATCCATGCACGCCAAAAGACGACAGCATCTGTCAGCGCGTACTGTCCGGAAACATCAATGAAGCATTTCCACCGCGATGTGAAGTTACTACTTACGTTCATCAGAACAAAGGCCCCCGAAATCAACGAAGCGTGGGTGGCCCAATTCGTAATGGAGGGTGGGGGTTGATGCCCGATGAGGTTTACTGATATCAACCGGACAAGACCAATTGTCTTTGTGACCCAGAAAATTGCCGAGACGAAGAACATGAACATCGAGATCAGAAGCAACGTTTTCCGAACCCCATTTTTTAAACCTGTGGTGCTGGAATCCCTGAGTTAGTGCCAGCTGTATTATTGATATTGCTACTCACAGCATGAAATATGTGGAGTATATTGTCAAACTCGCGTAGATTCCTACGTGACAAGCTAGTAAGGCTCACAGTTTTGAGGTCAGACGGAGAGAATCACGCACCAAAAAAGAAAGTTTGACATAACAAGCCAATAGTATGATATAGAATGACGTTGGCTATACCTGGATAAAACCAATCCGGTGGTGATCCTGGAGGTTGGGCGGGGACAGATCCCATTGGTACTGAAACGTGGGGATGAGTCCTTTGTTCTGATTCGTGAGATCGACTCACATTAAGTATCTCCCGGCTCCTCGTATGCACCCGAGCAAACACATCTATTTGTTCAACTTGATGCTCAACAGCTGTTTTGTGAAACGATCAAGATGAACTTGTCGATCCTATTGCCATCTCGAATCGCCGAATCTGTCGGCATCGTGCCGATGATGCCGTTATCACGGTGACATCGGCTATCTCCGCGAGTCAAGGACCTGGACTCGTAGACTACTCGCCCTCCAGCTCGCTACCGGTCTCCAAACCTTCCCCTATGTATAGTACTCGCCACGAGCATTAGTATATGCAGACACTCACTATTTGGCGCATCAAATGTATCTTGAAACAAGCACAGCCGACATTAAATTTATAGTCATCGCTATGCTTTCGCAGACTCGTGCCGAATTAAAGCTGCGTGGCCTACTCTTGCAGCGTGACATTTCCCAGCATCTCTGGAGACTAGAGTATTAGGCCTCAGTAGGCCATTTAGTATCATATCCGACACGCTGTCCCGCTCAACAAGATTCGGGAGATCGAGAAACCTTAGAATGAGTGGGATAAGGTAGGAATGGCCTTCGTAGAGCTGAGGCCCCTTCAACTTGACCATGCCAAACCATTCACAGTCATTCTATTCATCTCGGTGACTCATTCTCACTTCTGGTCATCGACTCGGGGTCATAATGTCCCGAGCCTTGTGGCGTTGAGCATGTACGAATACCTCCGGCGTCGGTTAGTCTTGGATTAGCTATCCTTCAGCAAAGGCAGCCTGTCAACCGAAAACTCTTTCAAAATTTGAGATTATTAAATCATTTCAGTCCATGCAAAATTTGGCTTCCAAGCTACTCTCCAATGACCCACACACTTCTCGATGTGGACTTCGTGTTGGGTCTCCCAAGACTAACCCTCCCGTCAGCGACACACTCATCCGTAGAAGTGTCCAGCTTTGGGGAATGCTGACAGTCTCTCGGGGAGCCCGACACCCCAGCCATCTGAACTTCGGAGATGACGTGCCGACTGTAATGTTCCGAATTGACTGTGGCTCGTCTGAAGCGCATGGATTCGAGGGATCCGGGTTCTGATACTGGGTTATTGGATGTGCTTCTCGGAAACACGGTGTTCTCAAGGGTTCTCCCGTGGCTCACTAGGAGGAGGACGACAATGGGGTACATTCCCTGTGAGAGGAGTAAACACGATTACGCCACGATGGATCCGTAAAGAGATCGAAATGTTACTTACGGCAATTTGGGTATTCATAGGCGTGTAAATGTTGCCAACAGTCCCAACCGGAAGTCGAATGACGGTTGTGATGAGCACAGTGATCTGATGTGTCGGTTTGTCTTCTCAGAGGCGGTAGTGAAAAGGGGATGTAGCAGTACGAACCCCAGAAAGACAATAAAGTGTCCCTGATTCAACGAGAGTAGCCATGATCATCTCACCTCTGGTCCTTCGACTCGTGAGGGCGTCAAGATCGAATTTGATCCACCTTCGAAAGCGCCTTTTATATGACCCCGCGTTTTGTAGGGTTGTGCTAAGATCAAAATGAGGTTCAATAGACTAATGCAGGGTGACTTACCAGGCTTTCACGGCGAGCAGACCCGTAGCAGAGAGATTGACCAATAACGAGAATACCAGATTTCCCACTTGACATATGTCTATGGCTCGTGTCAATGACTTGATTCGTGGGTCACTCGTAGTTGCATCTTGATGTGGGATGGCTTGCATTGTGATTCGGATGACAACAGTGGCGAATATAGACACTGCCTAATGGTGAGCCTCTGGTCGCTTGGGAGGATGGAGACCCACGTACTGGAGGCACAGCACAGGAAGAACAACGGGACGTACAGGGCCCTCCCGAACTCCGTCCGGCACAGTACCCAAGCTCTCCATAGAACGACGGCATCCGTGAGCGCGTACTGCACCAAAATGATCCAAGTAATTGGAAACGGACTGGATGCAAGGCAATGAAATCTCACGTTTACCAAGACGAAGGCTCCCGAGATGAGCGATGCGTGGGTGGCCCAATCCGTTAGGGGTGGAGGAGGTTTATGGCCAATGAGATTGACTGATATGAGCCGGATAACAACGAGAGCTTTTGAGACCCAAAAAATGGCAGACACAAAGAACATGATCATGGATATTATGAACAAAGTTTTCCGGATCCCGTTCTTGAATCCTGTGGTACTGACGTTGTCTGTCTTGAGCAGCATATTCCGTACTATCACACGAAATATTGTGGCTCACAGCATGTAGTACGTGGAGTAAATAGTTAAGCATGCGTATATTCCTGCGTGTTGAACTGGTAAGCCACCTAGACCGGAAGCCCAAGGGATGGATCAACCCACCAAAAAAGAAAGTTTGACATATCGAGCTAATGGTATGGTAAAGGATAGACTGCGCAATTCCAGGATAGAACCAATCCGGTGGTGATCCTGGAGGTTGATTGACAGGGACGGACCCCATCGTGAGGTTAAAACGAGGCGATGGGTCGTTCAGTTCTAATCGTCGGAGCTGCGCGCCTTAAGTATCCCCCCATATTTGTGGCCGATCAGTCGCATCCAACCGTTGTCTTGCGAGCCTGATAATCAACGGCGGCGTCGGACAGGAATCAAGATCAACTTGCTGCCAGTACTGAAGTCATCAGACCTTGAATATATCGATGGTTACCCTCATAGTTTACGTGTTTGTATTTCAAAAAGGCTAGTAAAAACCGATGCACCAATGGCCCCAGTGAGGCACTCTAACGATTACTATTACTAATAATAGGCCCATCCACGAATGTGACGACCATAAAATATCTATGGCCAAGGTCATGGGATGACTACTATGATGTCGGCTGTACTTGTTTCACGGTCTACCGGATAGCCTAATGTTGGGTCCACTTCCAACCTCTACTTGGATCATGCCTGAAGAAAGGTCGTGAGATCAACAGACGGACGAAGGGCGAAGAGTCCAAGAGGATCCCTCGGCCTTGGGGATAGCTGGCCTTCAGCACTGTGCCCATTATACCAGCGGCTTTCTGAAGCTGCATCAAGTGGGCTTCGGCAAAATCCAGCGACGAGTTTCCCGCGCCAACACCCCACCCCCCCGGACTACAATGTTGACTATTATCGTCGTATTCGACTCGATATTTGCACATATCTTGTCATTCATGACCTCATCTCCAGCTTTCAAGTTGCTGGGAAGATCGCTAAGTTCGCAAAGCCTGATGGGGACGTACACCGCCGGTGTTGGTTAGCTGCCCTCCCCTTAGCGAAGTGATCCTCCAAACAGTGAATTCCTCGCGTGACCGTCAATTTGGAAGTCTGTCGGAAACATAGTGTGGCTGACGTGAGGTCCAAAATTGGCTCTATCCATGCTCAGAGTGGGTGTCAAATTCAGCAACGGTAAGATTACAATTCCTTCCTAATAAGCTATATGAAAATTGACCACTTATTTATTGATATTCTCGAATCAAGTCTCACGAGACCAGTCCCACCTCGAAAGATATGTCTATCCGAGTCGTTTTACTTCGCAGAATGCTTGTGGTGTCTCGGGGAACGCAACACTTCAGCTATTTGATCCTCGGAGATGGTATCGCGGCTGTAGCTTTCCGAATTGACGATGGTGGCTCGCCGGAAGCGCATAGATTCGAGAGGTCTGGCGTCAGCTCTTGCACTTGAAACTGTGTTGTTCGTGTCTATTTTAAACACGGTGTTTTCCAGCGTTTTTCCGTGGCTGACTAGGAGCAAGACGAGGATTGGGTACATCCCCTATTCGAAAGATGTCACAATGAAAGTTCGGCATCGGTAACCATGTAGACTCACCGCAATCTGGGTGCTGATGGGCGAATAGATAGAACCTAAAGTGCCAACTTGGAGCCGAATAACGCTCGTGGTGAGTTGAGTGATCTGTTCACGTGAACATTCTGTATTTGCCGCGACGGGAGCTCAACGAACCAAGGAGAGACAGTAGAACAGCCCGGATTCAATGAGAATCCCCATAATTTTTTCTCCTTTTGTCTTCCGATTCTTGATGGTCCTCAGGTCATATTTTATCCACCTCCGAAAGCGCCTTTTCAGGAAATTCGACCACATCCCAGAATTGACTGTGAGAACTACAAATATCGATTGACACGATCAGACTTACCACGCTTTCACAGCAATTATAGTCGTCGCCGAGATATTCAACAACAATGAAAATACCAGATTTGCGACCTGGCAAACGTCGATGGCCCGTGTCCAGGGTTTGATTTTGGGATCTTTCGTGGATCCATTGGGGAAGGTCATAGTTTCGATGCTGATTCGTATCACAATCGTGGCTGTTATAGACACTAGCAAAAATTCAACGTGCGATTATTCAGCGGAACAAAAAATAGATCGGAAATAAAAGCGCACCAGTAGCACAACACAGGAATAACAGCGGGATGTAAAGGAACTTTTGATAGTCCCTACTACACAACACCCAAGCCCTCCAGAAGACGACTGCATCGGTAAGTGCATACTGGGAATGAAGTTTGAGGTACTAATCAGGGAGTTCCCCATTCCACGCTAAATACACTCACATTGACCAGTACGAGAGCCCCGAGGACGAGCACTGCATGGTTGAGTGGCTCGGTAGATGGTGACGGTGGTTGATCGCGGATAAGATGGAAAGATATGAGTTGTATGAAGGAGATACCTTCAGGATCCACAACGTAGTCGATAAAGCAAACATGAGCAGTGACACTAGAAAGATATATCTCCTGATTCCGCTTGTGATTCCCGTTGTGCTAGGGCACGTCAGAAGCTCAGCATGATAATGGTCGTTGAGAGCGACTCACATTGTAAGATAGGTTGAGAAGACCATCAAGGTCGCATAGATCCCTGTGAACAATAACTGGGTTGGTCAAAGTCAAATATCAATGACAAAGCGGTTACCAAAGACGAACGTCTGGCATATCCTGCCAATCGCGTTATATAGTACTACGGTCGGTAGACCGGGATCGATCCAGTCGGGAGGTAGCTCTGCAGATTGGCCAGAATATGCGCGCATACCAAAGATTTGCAATATTCGCTGGGTTGGTTGCGACTTTATATAACTTGACCTTGACACTCCCGTCTAATATGTCTGACAGAAAGGAATGATGAAACCTTATCTGCTGAGTCGTCTCCACTGTCGCAGATCGGGAGTAAGAGCGCTATTTTGAGGTGAATTTAACTCTAGGTCGACTAGAGTGAATGCAGTTATCGGATTTCTGCTTTCAATCCATTCACTTGCATTGTACAACCGCAGGAACTTAAAAGCAGCACCCATGGCTTCGCCTTACTATACCCAACGTTGGCGTTGAACTTGTTACAGTAGCCAAAGCTATTATAAGTATCCGATTAACAAGCGGTGTTTGTTTGGGGAACCTGCCAACTATCTTTCTTGTTATGGTCTGGGCTCGTTCCTATGAGCTTTTCTTGTCCTACCTGCTCTCGTTCTGCCACACGTATACTTCTTAGTTGTCTCAAGCTGCTAGCCGTCATAGCGATCTCCTCAAGAACATCGCATTAACGCCACAATCACGAAAAAGACGAGTTTGAGGATGATGGGGCTAAGGCGAGCAGTAAACCTAATGAATAGGTAGCACTGTAGGCTATGATTATAACTCAGTCAATCTCGACTCTTACAATGGACAAGGAGATAGCCGTGAGTCAGGCACGTGTATTTATTGAAGACTTCAAAATCCAATGGATAAAGACTACGGGAATTTGACTTCGGACGGAATTTTTTCACGAAACCCGAGCCTCTTTACAATGGGGCATGCTAAATTCACGTACCGTGTCGCGTACAGTCACGTACAATTCAAGTACCGTCACGTACCGATTCACGTTCATGGTGGGCACAGCCACAGTCTTCTCATATCATGCTGTGGAACTTGACTGTGCTCAACAAAACCTCTTAGGTTAACTCGGACGCTCCCCTTTGGCACAAAAAGATGGGAGCTTCCCGTGTAGCTCGCGTTCTGATCAATCTTTGGTTATTTGCGATCGTGGTAAGCTGGTAGGGATGTCTGTGTCCATTTTTCCCTCGAGGCCGCGCTCATCTACTCGACGTACCAAGTACTTGGGTAGTGTTCTGAAATTTCAAAAGGTAGTATTAGTCAAAGGAAAGATATAGCTACCTGAATTCTACTCACTATAAATAGTTATCTGTTCTCCATGGTTTCTAAGTCCCTGTGTTCAATAAAGAGTACTTTGGGGTGGCATTCATTCCCACTGATTGTCGAGCGGAAACTCGCCGCTAAACAGTCTCGTCCCTCCACCTCAAACTTTCGGACTCGCTATCGAGCTCTCCACCATACTGATCTTCGGCTTGACCAAAGGAAGCCCTGCTCACTCGGTGACAACATTCTATAGGATGCTTATCATTGCCCTTGTGGTATAGCAGTAAAAGACTGAGAATCCCATGTCCACTCAGTCCCTTCACCTGGGCAACCTTACCTTTGTCGATCCTGGTGTGGGAACCCTCCTCGAGATCTGTAAATAGTAGTAGTCAGATTTGACGGTATTTATGGGCTAACATTAACTTCACGTCGCATGAGTGACGATGGGCTGGCCCCCATCAGCCAATTACCAAGACCATATTTGTGGGAGTTATGACCTGTCGCTGCTACTTAATCCCTACACTAAAAGTCCACCTAAGATTCATTGGGAGTCATGTACTTCACGTTCTGACTCACGTACCTAATGGCTAAATTCACGTACCAGATGTTCGAATTCACATACCTCGTGTCCAGATTCACGTACCTCACGTGCATATTCACGTACCTCACGTTCATTCTCACGTTCATCGCGTACACTTTCACGTACTTCACGTTCGTAGCCTCAGATGCACATATTGATAACTTTGACCTCTACGAGTACCAAGTGACTGCAAAAGCTACTCATTCCTTGACCGACGACTTCTGTGCGATTGGGCCTGATGAGATAGCCTAAGAATTTGGAAAGCTCGTTGACTGGCAGTAACCGCGAGAATCCAACCAGATTTGGGGGAGTTGTGGCGTTGGACATGTCCCCTGTTCCCCTTTACCTTTGCTATTTCTGCCCATATGATAGACTCAGATCACCGAGTGCGTGTACATGACCATCGTAGACACAAGTGATTATTTTTTACTAGTGTAACTGCTTGATCAATGTCTTTCTGTTGGGGGGGAGTTCAAAGGCCGCTGCAACGCACCCGGAAGGTTGCAACGCCGAGAAATCGATCCAAGTCATCAAAGTTGTTTAATATACCTTATCACTGGATGCAAAATAGCATATTAGCAGCAGAATTATTTAAGGAATATACAAGGATTACCTTTTGAAAACTTTAGAGAAACAAAAATATTTTGGTAAGAAAATATGCAAAGATTATATTGGGCATCTTGCAACTAAAACCTAATGTCATGGTTATTTCATTCAAGAGTTGTCAAACATATTCCTTTCATATTTTTCTAGCAGAAATATTTTTAG